>RHLO01001083.1:0-28639 GCA_003719415.1 Aspergillus olivimuriae
CTTATTTCATCCCACTGTACTAGCCTACCGACGTTCTACCTAATAAGCCGAGCTTTTCGGCGCAGCTGTTTCACTCTTTGATTGTATGTATCCGAACGTGACGGAGAACAGAGTCAGAATTGATTTCGGGTGAGGGGATCATATTCGGCGGCAATGATTGAAGCATCGGTGACCGATGGCTGGCCTCCAGGGCTGGCAGTATTCCATGACCGACACCTGGATCGTGCGATACCATGCATAAGAAACGATGGACAGCCATGGATGACTCCTTTGGAATTCAATTGAGCTGCAAACGATTGACTGGCACGTTTCTCGCCTGTTTCCCTGATCGCAATTCGGCCTACTCGAGTCAGGCTGTTTGTCCCACGTTAAACGCTACCTAGAGATGCCCTCCCCGTGCCCGGAACCCATCGCCATTGTGGGCAGCGGCTGTCGCTTCCCTGGCGGAGCAAATTCTCCTTCTGCGCTATGGAAGCTGCTGCAACAACCTCGTCATGTGTGTCAAGAAATCCCACCCGACCGATTTGAAACGACAGCTTTCTATCACTCTGATGGGAGTCACCATGGCACTACCAACGTACAGCATGCCTATCTACTCAATGGAGATTTGAAGGTTTTCGATGCCGGCTTTTTCAACATCAGTCCCAACGAGGCCGAGTCCATCGACCCGCAGCAGCGCCTCCTCCTGGAGACCGTGTACGAGGCGCTCGAGGCAGGCGGACACACCATCGAGGCCTTACGCGGCTCGGACACGGGAGTCTATGTGGGAACCATGGGCGTTGACTATAACGACATACTCCTGCGGGATTTGAACACCATTCCCACTTACTTCGCGACAGGCACAAACCGCGCCATCATCTCAAACCGGGTTTCTTATTTCTTTGACTGGCATGGCCCTAGTATGACCATCGACACCGCCTGCTCATCCAGCTTGATTGCGGTGCACCAAGCAGTGCAAGCTTTACGATCGGGCGAGTCGCGTACGGCCGTTGCATGTGGTACGCAGGTAATATTAGGACCCGGTGAGTGCTTGATTCCTCCGAGCCCCCTCAATACCCACCCACATGGTCCATCCACTCATCTGGACCGACAGAGGTATTCGTTTTCGAGAGCAAAATGAAAATGCTCTCACCCACTGGTCGCTCCCGAATGTGGGATGCTGATGCCGACGGCTATGCTCGTGGAGAAGGCGTGGCGGCAGTAGTTCTGAAACGGCTGAGTGATGCCATTGCAGATGGAGATCATGTAGAGTGTTTGATCCGGGGTACAGGGGCAAACCAAGATGGGTACTCAAATGGCATCACGGTGCCAAGTACGGAGGCACAGGCCGCACTCATCTGTCAGACATATACACGAGCGGGACTCGACCCACGGAACCCCCTCCATCGACCCCAATTCTTCGAGGCGCATGGAACTGGTACCAAAGCTGGCGATCCAAAGGAAGCCGCTGCAATTTATCAGTCCTTCGGCCAGCGGGCCGCGGAGGATACGCCGCTATACGTCGGGTCCCTCAAGACTGTCATCGGCCACACCGAGGGTGCTGCTGGCTTGGCCGGTCTTTTGAAAGGCTCCGGAGCGATCCAGAACGGAATTATTCCGCCGAATCTGCTTTTTCATCAACTGAATCCATCGATCGAACCATTTTACAAGGGACTGAAAGTCCCCACGGCCCAAATTCCCTGGCCCGCGCTGCCAGAAGGGGTGCCTCGACGTGTCAGCGTCAACAGTTTTGGTAAGTATCGGTGATCATTGATGCAAACGCTGATTGGGGTCTTGGGGCTGACGCTCAATATTTCAGGCTTTGGTGGTAGTAATGCCCATGCCATTTTAGAAGAGTATAGACCAGCGGTGGTCGAATCTACATTGAACACTCGATTGCATTACGCCCCCCTAACCCCATATATCTTCTCTGCCGTATCTGACGTATCGCTGGTTAACCTCCTCCAGGAATATTCTCGATATTTGAAGGAACATCCGGATGTGGATCCTTTCGACCTAGCACACACATTGCAATCGCGCAGAAGTCAGCTGTCTGTGAGGGCTGCCTTCTCCGCCTCTACGATTGAGCAATTGACTTCCAAGATTGATAAGAGGCTCGACGATGCGCAGCAAACCCCCGGTACCACTATTGGGATTCGTTCCATCAACAAGCAAGGCCCTCCACGTGTTCTCGGCGTGTTTACGGGGCAGGGGGCGCAGTGGGCCGCTATGGGGGCATCCTTGATCCGTTCATCTGCTTATGTGCGCAAACGAGTGCTGGAGCTCCAGGCATCCTTAGACTCATTGCCCGCAGCTGATCGCCCTCAATGGGATCTCCATGAAGAAATGCTCGCGGGAGCCGAGACCTCACGGATTGGTGAAGCCGCGCTATCACAACCTTTGTGCACCGCTATTCAAATAGTCCTGGTCGACCTTCTGAGAGCGGCCGGAATTACCCTAGATGCCGTGGTGGGCCATTCTTCCGGAGAAATTGCTGCATCGTACGCGGCCGGGTTTTTCTCCGCTCATGATGCTATTCGAATTGCCTACTATCGTGGTCACTATGCCAAATTGGCTGGGAACCCGGCCACCGATCAAAAGGGGTCAATGCTCGCAGTCGGCACTTCTTTAGAAGATGCCCAGGACCTGATTCGACTCGGTGCCCTTAGAGGTCGGCTGGCCGTTGCAGCCCACAACTCTTCAGCCAGCGTAACCTTGTCTGGCGACGTTGATGCAGTGTTGCTCGCCAAGAAGATCTTTGACGAAGAGAAGAAATTCGCCAGGCTACTGAAGGTCGACACAGCCTATCATTCTCCGCATATGTGGCCGTGTGGCGATCCCTACGTACGCGCACTGAATTCATGTGGTGTCCGAGTCAACCTAAACCCACCGAAAACTTCTTCGTGGTTCTCAAGTGTGACGCCAAGTGACAAAAAAATGGAGCCAAATGAAACGCTCCAAGATATCTACTGGCGTGAGAACATGACAAACTCGGTTCTTTTCTGTGACGCCGTCCAGAATGCCGTTAAATGTGATCCGCAGCTGGCGATTGCTATCGAGATTGGCCCCCACCCTGCGCTTAAAGGTCCCGCTATGCAGAACATCGCCGATATTCAAACGCATCCTCTCCCTTACACTGGACTACTCGCCCGCGGAAAGGACGATGTCGAGGCTTTCTCCGATGCGCTCGGCTTTATCTGGATGCATTGTGGCGGGTATCATGTCGACTTTCAGTCCCTCGAAACGACTGCGTCCGGTCCGCGATCCCAGCCAAAGCTTGTGACTGGTTTACCCTCCTATTGTTGGAACCACAACCGGATATATTGGCACGAATCGCGCCGATCGCGGAAGATGCGTGGACGGAAGCAGGCCTTCCACGAAATTCTCGGGGTTTTGTCTCCGGACTCAACACAACGCGACATGCGCTGGACGAATGTGCTGAAAGTGTCTGAGATCCCATGGCTCGACGGCCATAAATTACAGAGCCAAACGGTCTTCCCTGCAGCCGGATACGTGGCCATGGCGTTAGAAGCAACTAAAAGTGTCCCATTCAACAGGCCTATTCAATCTTTGGAGCTCCAAAACTTGTCAATACCACGGGCAATCACATTCGATGAAGACGCGACCAGTGGAGTAGAGACACTTACGACTCTGACTGATATCACGACCAACAACGCATTTGCGACGGCTGAATTCTCTTGCTATTCCTCTCCGACCTCAGCAATCGACCAAGAGATGGAACTCGTGGCTCATGGGTCGGTGAAAGTCGTCTTTGGCAGCCCCGACGCCGCCACTCTATGCCCAGCCTCTCTTGATGAATTCAACATGTCGGCAGTCAATACTGACAGCTTCTACACCTCTCTCAAGAAATTCGGGTATGGGTACTACGGCCCATTCCGTGGAATGTCGTCGTTGAAACGCAGGTTGAATAAGTCCTCGGTCATGGTGGAGACGTATAACTATACAGACACCGATTCTTCAGCATATGTCGTCCATCCCACGATGCTGGATGTTGCTTTTCAGGCCGCAATCCTTGCATACTCGGCCCCCGATGACGAGCGCCTGTGGTCACTTCATGTCCCGACATCCATACGGAGGATTCGAGTCAACCCGGAACTTTGCTTCTCATTGCCGACATCCAACTCCCACGTACCAGTGCATGCAGCTCTCGACGACTGTGAATCATTCCGTGCGAGCATCGACATACTTGACCAGGATGGTACGCATGCCATGGTTCAAGTGGAAGATTTGACCATTAAGCCTTTCGCACCGGCTACCGAGAAGGACGATCGCCAATTATTCTCAAACATCAAGTTCGACATCGCATCCCCGGATAGTGCGTCTATCGCAAGCGACATTCGTCCATCTGCAAAGGAGACTGAATTGGCTAGCGTCTGTGAGAGAATCTCGTATTACTATTTAAGAAAATGGAAAGAAGACATTAGCGACGCGGACTGGGCGAACGGGCAACCGCACCATTTGATGCTAAGGGATTTTGTGAACCATACTTGTGACACAGTGTCTAATGGAAAGCACCCTTGTGTCAAGAAAGAGTGGTCTGAAGACACAGACGAGAAAATCGGGGCACTGATACGCAGGCAAGTTTGCAATTCAAGCAGCAAGCGGAAGATGTCTAACCAGGTGAAATTTCAGATTCTCCGACGCAGTCGATGTAAGACTCATCTCCGTGGTGGGTGAAAATATGCCCGCTGCTGTGCGCGGGGATACCACTATTTTGGAGCATATGCTTCCGAATAACATGCTGGACGACTTCTACAAGGAGGGTCTTGGTTTCCAGCGATACAATTCATTCTTGGCCGATACAATGAAGCAGATCGTGCATCGCTATCCACATGCGCGAATACTTGAAATCGGTATAGTATCCACTATGTTTGCTCGCTTTCTTGACCCTATGGCCACCTGCTGACGCACATTTGATAGGAGCTGGAACGGGTGGCGCTACAAAGTCCATTCTCGACAGTATTGGGACTGCCTTTTCTACATACACGTACACAGATGTGTCCGTGGGCTTCTTCCAACAAGCGTCGGAGCTGTTCAAGGAGTACATCAACCAAATGATCTTTAAGGTCCTGGACATTGAGAAACATCCGTCCGATCAAGGCTACGAATCGCATTCCTATGACGTTGTCATTGCCTCCAATGTTCTACATGCCACTGCATCGCTCCAAAAGACACTGGAGCATACGAGACATCTTTTGAAGCCGGGAGGCTACCTTTTGTTACTGGAAATAACCAACAATGGATCAATCCGCTTCAGTAACATTATGGGGGGCCTTCCAGGCTGGTGGCTCGGGGTAGATGAGGGCCGTAAATATGCGCCCACCATCACACCTGCACAATGGCACAATGTTCTTCGCAAGACTGGCTTTGGAGGAATTGATGCCATCACCCCCGAAATCGACACCGTGTCTTGGCCACTATCCATCATCGTCTCTCAAGCCGTGAACGATCGAGTGCAATTCCTTCGACGTCCTCTATCGAAGTCTTCGTCGCCGGCCGCCATTCGCATTGAAAGTCTCGTTATCCTGGGAAACAAGGGCCTTGAAACATCCCAAATCGCCGAAGAATTGGAAGACCACTTGGGTAATCTGTGTGGGCGAATCACTGTTCTCGATTCCTTGCCTAGTGAAAAGGATGCTCTTTTACTGCCTCCTATGAGCATTTTCATCAACCTCGTGGACATTGAATCTCCTATCTTCAGAGACATGACGGCGGAAATTATGGACGGCCTCAATCGCATGTACGAGCTGGCAAGACAGATCCTCTGGGTTACAGTAGGGGCTCAGGGAGATGAACCGTACCACATGGCAAGCATCAGTTTCAGCCGTGCCATGAGTCATGAGGCTGGTCACATTTGCTCGACCCATCTAGATCTATCCGACTTGAAACACGATACTTCTCGACTCATTGCGGAGTGTCTTTTACAACAAGCTGCCCTCGATGAATGGGAGGCTGCCGGCGGAAGTCAACCCCACGCGAAGCTGCTCTGGTCGAAAGAGCCAGAACTTTTCTTCAATGATGGTCGACTCATGATTCCCCGACTCATGAGCAATCCTGACCAGAATACCAGGATCAACGCCACACGGCGTGTGATCATGAAAGACATTCAGGATTCAACCTCGAAAGTTGCCATTATACCGTCCGCAAGCTCCAACTATTCGCTGGTAGAACAGATCCTGCCTGTTTCAGATAGCGGTGTCGAGACTCGGGTGAGGGTCGACAAATCGAGTCTGATGGCGCTTCGTGTTGCAGCGGACACTTTCCTCTTCCTTGGGATTGGAAAGGCTGGTACATCACAGGAGACCGTGTTGGCACTTTCGGCTTTGAATTGTAGCTATATGACACCACTTGCGAGTGTACCAGTACCACCGACTCTCGCAGCCGACCGGGTCCTCGGTGCTGTTGCATGTGAACTTCTGTCTTCATCTCTACTCGATACCATAGCTCCAGGATGCAGCATTGTTGTTCACTGTACAAAGGCCGATTTCCCACTGGTGACTTCTCTGTCAACTAAAGCGGCAAGAAAAAGGATCCGTTTGATCATAGCTACTGACTCCGAGGCCTATGGCGATTATGCAGGAGATTCAACTTGGGTGAATGTGAATGATCGCATGCCGAGACAGGTCCTCCGTCAGTCCTTCCGGACGACCACAGTTAGTCATTATCTCGACCTTACTGCTGGTGTGTCTGAATTGAGCTACGACATATCTGCTGTCTTGCCTTCAGAACACAAGAGAATTGAGCTCACTGAGCTGTTCCGCAACAAGTCTGTGGTTTCGTGTGACGGCATGGAGCTGGCTCGTCGCCTAGAGGACGCTCTCAAAACCGTGCCAGACGCTTCTGATGCCCGCGCGCACGACCCGACTATTCCTATCAGTCAGGTCCAGGGCGGCCTACATAATGACCCCAAAATGTGCCTTGTCGACTGGGAAACCGACGGCAGGCTTACCGTACAGGTTCGACCTCTTGATGCACGTTGTCTCTTTGCTCATGACAAGACCTATGTGCTATTTGGACTGTCGGGTCAAATTGGCCAGTCTCTCTGTGACTGGATGGTGGCGAATGGGGCTGGCTGCGTATGCTTAACAAGTCGCAAGCCCAATATTGACAAAGACTGGCTCAGATCTTTTGGGCGTAAAGGCGCGATCGTCAAGGTCTACCCCATGTACGTCTGTTCGCTCCCTTCATTCGTCTTCAAAGTTGGTAACATCAGAGCTAAAATTCTTAAACAAAAACAGAGATATCACAAACAAGCCTGCACTGGAACAAGTGATTAATGACATCAGGGCTACTTTACCGCCGATTGCTGGTGTCGCAAACGGGGCAATGGTCCTCAAAGACACGCTCTTCTCGAAAATGTCAGTGGAAACAATGCAGGCGGTACTAGGACCAAAGATCGATGGAACACGAAATCTCGACGAGATTTTCTACAACGATGCCCTCGATTTCTTTATCTTGTTTTCCTCATCGGCATGCGTTATTGGCAATTCTGGCCAGTCCAACTATGCAGCTGCCAATGGATATCTCAATGGCATTGCTAAACAACGACGCAAGCGCGGCTTGGCCGCCTCGGCCATGGACATTGGACGTGTTGCTGGTATTGGATATGTCGAGACAGCTAATCAAGCTGTGATGCAGCAATTGACGAGGTTCGGCCTCATGGCTATCAATGAACCTGAGCTGCACCAGATGTTTGCGGAGTCTATTCTGGCTGGCTACCCTAAGCCAGAGGACAAATTCGGTATTCCCGATGCTGTTGTCACTACTGGTATTCGAACTATTCGCGATGATGAGGATATCCAAGGCCCATGGTTTGACAATCCCCTTTTTTCCCATTGCATCATTGAGTCCAGTGGGGTCCAATTGGTTAGTGATAGCCAGGACAAAAAAGCTTCTCTTCCTGTGGCCGAACAGCTCAAGACAGCATCGACAATGGAACAAGCCCTCGGAATCGTACAAGGTCAGCGGTGCAGAACTCTTTTGTCATCTCAGGCTGACCCCTTCTCAGATTGCTTCACAGCAAAGTTACGTATTATCCTACAGCTTTCCGATCAAGCGATTGACCATGATGCCCCTCTCGTGGAGCTTGGACTTGACTCTTTAGTTGCCGTCGAGGTGCGATCATGGTTTTTAAAGGAGCTAAAGGTCGACATACCAGTATTGAGGGTGGTCGGGGGAGCATCCTTGGGTGATCTATGCGGGCAAGCTCTTGAAAAGCTATCTGCAGATTTCATTCCGCGTGTCGGGGCGGCCACAGATGTACCTGCACCAGGTGAGGACTCTCCATTGAGCTCAAGCGGACCCGGAGCGGCAGATCCTAGTCTTGCCTCCAAATCCAACTCGACCCTTGCCAGCATTATCTCCGGAAACGATGATGACAACACACTACCCTCTTCACCTCAATTATCCTCGAGCGCCACATCCTATGAGAACCTTGCCGACCTGGGAGAAAAAAAACCAACAGCCACGCCGTCAAGAAGCCTCCTCAAGAGGGAGCTAATCTCGCTCGGACAATCCCGTTTTTGGTTCCTCAGGCGTCTGCTCGAAGACCAGACGACATCAAATGTGGCGTTTTATTACCACATAACCGGCAATCTGCGTATCGGTGATATGGAGCGAGCCATTCGTGTCGTCACTTCTAGACATGAAGCGCTGCGTACCTGCTTTGTCGAAGATGATACTCAAGCTGACCGGGCTTACCAAAACGTCATGAGTAGCTCTCCATTGCGATTGGAAAGAAAGAGTATCGAATCGCCCGACGATGTGGCTGTTGAATATGCTAAACTCAAAGAACACCCGTTCGATCTAGAGGGTGGGGATCTCATCCGACTGGTCTTACTTTCGCTGTCCCCGACATCGCACTACCTCCTGGTGAACTATCACCATATCTTGATGGATGGCGTCAGTTTTCAAGTGTTCCTCTCTGACCTCGAGAAAGCATACAATGGTGAAAGCTTGGGCGCCCCTCCCCAGCAGTTTCCCGCCTTTTCAGTGGCTCAGCGCGCCTCTCTTGAAGCAGGAGGTATGGAAGAAGAGCTGAGATACTGGCAAAGGGTATTTCCGATTGGCGAACAACCACCTGTCTTGCCCCTCTTACCTATGGCTGGAATCTCTGCAAGAGTGCCAATGGTGAATTTTGATGTCCACCAGGTGCGATATCGACTGGAACCCAGACTGGCAGCACAGATCAAGTCAATATCCAAAATGCAACGATCTACGCCCTTCCATTTTTATCTGGCCGCATTCAAAACGATGTTGTTCAAATTTACCAATGCGACAGACTTGACCATAGGCATTGCCGATGCAAATCGCACCTCTGACGCGGTCATGGGCAGTATCGGTTTCTTCCTGAACCTACTCGCCCTGCGTTTCCGCCGCCAAGCGAACCAGACCTTCCAAGAATCCATCGTCGAAGCTCGCAGTACAACTTATGCCGCACTTGCACACTCTCGTCTCCCATTCGATGTGTTGCTAAATGAGTTCAACGTGGCCCGCTCATCCACACATAGTCCTTTCTTCCAGGCATTCTTTGACTACCGTCAGGGTGCTCAAGAGAAGCACACTTGGGGTAACACGCAGTTCGAATTCCAGGATATTCATCCGGGACGCACTTCGTACGACATTACCTTAGATATCACGGACAACCCCACGAATGCCCTAATCATGCTACGAGCTCAGAAGAGTCTGTATAATCTCACAGCCGTCAATCTCTTATTGGAAACATATGTTCATTTCCTGGAAATACTCTCAACCGACCAATCGCTGCAGCTCCAGGATGTGCCGCTCTTTGGTGAGGACCAGCAAACCAAAGGTGTTCATATTGGCAGAGGTATATCTCTCCAATCTATTTCAACGGTACATCTGCTGATTTAATCACATTAGGGCCTAATTTGGAGTCTGAATGGCCGTCAACGCTTCCCCATCGCATTGACCAGGTTGCTTCGCGGCATCCCAACGACATAGCTCTGAGTGATGGAATCACCCAGGATTTAACATATTCCGACATGATCAGTCGAGTTGAAGCTATTGCTGAGGCACTACAGAATGTTGGCATGGGCCTCGGTTCTCGTGTGGTGGTGTTCCAAACGGCGGCTTCTGACTGGGTGTGCTCCATGCTTGCCATCATGCGCATTGGATCTATCTACGTTCCATTAGACCTCCGGAATCCCATGTCTCGTTTGTCTACAGTCGCAGTGGACTGTAAACCTGGGGCAATCCTCGTCGACCATACTACGATTGGAGATGCACGGCGCCTAGATGTTCCCTCTGCGGCAACAATCAACATGTCCGACGTGGCACGGACGCCGAAGGTTCACGTCACCAACCTTGCTCAAGCAGATTCTCCTGCAGCAATTCTTTATACCAGTGGCTCAACTGGTGTCCCCAAGGGGATTGTTGTCACCCATTCTGGTCTGCGAAATGAGATAGAAGGTTACACCAAAGTGTGGAAGCTCGGTGCCGAGCGAACATTACAACAGAGCGCCTTTACCTTCAACCATTCATCTGATCAAATTTACACTGGGTTAGTGAATGGTGGCACCGTATATATTGTGCCTTGGAGTCAGCGGGGCGACCCGCTCGAGATCACCAAGATCATCAAGGAAAAGTCGATCACGTACACCAAAGCCACTCCGTCCGAGTATTCACTGTGGATGGAGTTTGGAGGAGGTAACCTATCCAAAGCTATTGCGTGGAATCGTGCATTTGGTGGTGGTGAGCCCTTGACTCGCATTATCATGCAGCAATTCGCCGACCTGAAACTGCCGTCTCTTCGGGTTTATAACTCCTATGGGCCAACGGAGATATCCATCTCATCTACCAAGATGGAGATTGACTACCGAGACAAACATCGAATGACAGACGACCGCATTCCCTGTGGCTATTCGCTGCCCAACTATCACGTTTATGTGGTGGACGAACAGTTGAATCCTTTGCCAGCCGGTATGCCCGGAGAAATCTGCATCGGCGGTGCTGGCGTTGCCCTCGGATATCTCGATAAAGCCTTGACCGACAAGCACTTTATTCCCAACAGATTTGCTACTCCAGACGATATCAGCCGTGGATGGACACGCATGTACCGAACGGGTGATATAGGACATCTTCAAGATGATGGCGCCATGGTGTTCCATAATCGCATGGCCGGGGACACCCAAATCAAGATTCGGGGGATACGGATAGAACTGAGCGATATTGAGAGCAACATCGTGTCGACCGCCAAAGGCGTTTTGAAAGAGGCCGTCGTGACCCTCCGCGAAGGCGATCCTGATTTTTTGGTTGCCCATGTTGTGTTCCAACGGGGACATGATGTTACGGATACGGTCGGGTATCTCCAGCGACTGCTGAGCAAGCTTCCGATCCCGCAATACATGGTCCCTGTCGTGGCGATTCCAATTGAGTCGCTGCCCCTAACCAATCATGCAAAGATTGACCGGAAGGCCCTGAAGAGCCTGCCCCTGCCCTCTCAAGCTCCAGTCCACCAGGCCCATGAGGAGTTGACAGACACCATGATTCAATTGAGACAACTCTGGCTGGATGTCCTTGGAGACTCGGGGTTGAATTTCAACATCACTCCCTCCACCAGCTTTTTCCTCGTGGGTGGAAACTCCCTTCTGATTATTCGCCTCCAGCAATACATACACCGACACTTCAGTGTGATTATCCGCCTCGTTGATTTACTCGGCGCCAACACGCTGAGTGAAATGGCTGGCAAGATTGAAGATAGTGTTCAAGTCGAGATTCTTGATTGGGAGAGAGAAACCAGCCTTCCCTCCATCCCAGATTCCCTTAATGGTCTAGGTGAAGCCTTCGCCGATCGTCAAAATCCTAAGACCTTGTTGGTCACCGGAGCTACAGGGCACTTGGCCAGAAGCCTTCTCCCTCACCTCGTTTCCCACCCAAATATCCAAACGATACACTGCGTTGCCGTGAGGGACAGCCAATCCCGGGATCCTCGTGAAATCCATCAGTCATCCAAGATTTTGTCGTACGATGGTGACTTGACGAGACCTCAGCTAGGGTTGAGTGATGGTGATTTCTACTTCCTGTCCAGCAAGGTTGATCTGATTCTTCACATGGGTGCACAGCGCTCGTTTTGGGATAACTACCATGCTCTCAGACGCGCCAATGTCCACCCCACTCAAGAACTGGTCAAGCTTGCTAGCCCCCGCCGTATACCCATTCACTATATCTCGACGGCTGGGGTGCTTCCCCGAGAGGCGGGCTACGGTGCGGTTTCGGCTGAATCCCATGTGCCTCCGGTGGATGGGACCAACGGTTACGTCGCATCTCGCTGGGCCAGTGAGCGGATTCTCCAGCGTGCAGCTGATGCCTTCCATATCCCAGCTTCAATTTACCGCTTCGTTCCGTCGTTGGAGCAATCACCGCCGCAGGAGGTGCTGGATGAATTTGTTCGCTTCGTTGACGTGTCTGGCTTCATGCCTGACATGAGTGACTGGGAAGGGCGCATTGATATGTCTCCCGCCACGGAAATTGCCAGCTGGTTATCTGAGTCAGTCCTGGGGAATGAGTCTACCTGTGCTGTCCAATTCACTCATTATCAAAGCGCCGTTGCGGTTGATGTGAGGGTCTTGCGAGACCACCTGGAAGAACAAAGAGGTGGAAAGTGCTTGGAAAGAATGCCTGGGCTCCAGTGGATCGGACTTATTAAAGCACTTGGATTTGGGTACTTCCTCACGGGTCAAGAAGTCACGGTTGGTAGGGGCCATGAGGGCGCGAGACATGAATCAAGGCGGTAATTGGTTGCCTTCGGATTTGCGACTTCGCGCCGGACGACAATCATTATAGCACTGTATCTCTAGAATCCACAGATAGGTGAATCAAATCAGGGTTTGCATAATATACTGAGTGAGATTGGAGATTGCGCCACAGAGTGGTTGTGGTTTTTTTTTTTTTTTTTGGAAGACTTTGTTTGCATGGCAGGTCTAATGCGCTTTGCATGTTCTAACATGCTGTGCGTCTTGTCTCTGGTGATACTTGTCGGCAGTCGTCGGTCGCTCTCTATTTCTGGTTGAAGCAGTGCCTGCAATGCCGTTCCATCTTATCTTGTATTCTTTCGTGTTTGCCGCCTTTAGGGTGTTGAAGGGATCTAGTAGTTATATCGGCTTCTACTGTAAGTATCCTTTCGATGTAGGTACGGATTCTAATGGATAACTTGGACAAACTGGGTGAGTATTGACTACTGATCGAGAAATCTTGACATTTGACTATTGTCGCACAGAATAGGCCTGAGAGCTCTAATGAGCTGAGGCAAGAACTTCCTTGGAGAGAGAAAATTGGTTGGCAAAGCGTCGAAGGAGAAGTTGGCCGACGGTATCCTTGCTAGGATCCTTCGGATTCAAAGGATTGGTGGCGGAAAAGTCGCCATGCCAGAACGTCGCGCAGGAGAGCCGTTCCGAGTCGGTTTTGTTGATGACCCGGTGTCTCGCGCTCTTGTATACTCCACCAGACCACTTTTGAATCATATCGCCACAGTTGATGACTAGCACATCCTGAATGGCGGGGACTGGGAGCCACACATCCGCCTCCTCATTCCATACCTCCAAACCCTCTCGGTCTGGCTGTTGAAGCAAGACGGTCACGCCTCCAAAGTCGGTGTGGGCACCGACACCAAACTGGCCAGGCAAGGTTGCGCTGGTCGGGGGGTACCGGATCATCTTCATCATGATAATGGGCCTCTTGGTAAACCCGTCCATCAAGCTGGACGAGAAACCCAGGCCATGCAGGAGGATCTCCCAGATGATTCTACCCAATTGGGACGTTTGCTCGTAATACTCCCAGATTGGCTGTCGAAACTGGCCCGGAGGAAGGTCGGGCCACACATTGGGGCCATGGAAGCCGGGAGGCTCGATGACGGGCTCCTCGCGGCCGATATAGAAGGACTTGCATGCGAGAGAACGGGCGTTAGTGTCGCATCGAGAACATCTCCTGGACGGGGAGACAGACATACCTCTTTCGAGTCCGGTAGGACATCTCCATCTCGAAGAGACATACCCGACGCCTCGTATCCACGACGACAGGGGTTTTGAAGGAATGACAATTTGATTTTGTCCTCCTTGGGAAGGCTGAAGAAGGTGTTCAATCCGTGGATTAAACCATCCTGCGCCTCAGGCGATACTCCGTGCCCTTTCACTTGGAAGAAACCATACTTCTTACATGCCTCATGGACCTCGGCCACGACGGCGTTTCGCTGGTCAATTGAGGTAGGGTGAATGTATCCCTCAAGATCGATGATCGGAAGGGCAAGATGGTTGACGTCCGTCATCTTGAAGGCTAATGATCAAGAATGTGACCTGAGTGCAGAATACTGATATCCGACGGGAATGTTATATATATAACCGGATGATCCTACTGGCCTAGGTACCGAGGATTTGATATTAGAGGGATATCGAAGGTACCTGGTAAGATGGGTAAGTACCTAGTACCTCACCTACGGCACCGAACGTCGGCGTCAATGACCGTCATGATACCGTAACAACCAGTCATTTCGCTGTTCGTAAATTTCGTCCAATTCAATCCAGACATCGGCTCCTATTTAGGTAAGCACCCTTCGGTGCTTGATCAAATGGCCGATGATTCGGGGCATTCTCGAAGATCCAGGAGCTGAAGCACCGATCTATTTAAGTTCTAGTCGACTAGACTGATGAGAGACAGTTGGTAGGTCCAGCACGATCGCTTCGTTGCACCCGCGTCGTCCTATCGAGATGCATGTACTCATTGTTGGAGGGGGTGTCGGTGGGCTCAGCCTTGCCCAATGTCTACGAAAGCAAGGCATCTCCTTTGAAATCTTCGAGCGGGATGAGAATGCAGACTCCCGGTTCCAGGGATGGGCCATTGCTATCCATAGGTGTGTCATCAACTGGGTGTAAGGCCGGCTTCGATCGCACTGACTCCCAATGGCAGCATCATCGATGAAATCACGGCTTCGTTTCCCTCAGATATGCCAAATCTCAAGGATGCAACCAATCATCTAGCCCCCTTGACGCTTCCTGCGCAGATTGGCCTGTACTATCCCGGTAGGGAGGGGCGACTGGGGGTGCAGGTAGCCTCATGATGACGACCTCTTGACTACACACACATCGTAGCTGACTCTGCAGTAGGATTCACCAGAGCTCCCCATTATTCGGTCTGAACGACGTCGCTTGCGAGACTGGTTGTCATTTAATCTTCCCATCCAGTGGGGCAAGCGAGTCGCAAGGATAGAACACAATGACGAACGGGTGACCGTCTTTTTCGATGACGGTTCCACCGCGAAGGGGGATATCCTTGTTGGTGCCGATGGGATCAAAAGTGTGGGTGCGTTGTCATTTCCCTCGTCCCCCGGCTTGCTCTTTCCACTGGACTGGTTGTGCATGCTCTATTCCTTTCGGACTCATAACTCATGTTACTGCATCAAGTTCGGGAGCATCTGATCCAGCGCTCCAGCGACGAGGTGCTTAAGCTGGTTCCCCTCGCAGCGATAGTGGGTGAACTGGACTTGAGCGGAGATGCATTCAAACGTCAGCTGGCTCTCGGTCACAGCGCCTACATATACGTCAGCCCGGACCTTGGGTTTTGGAATTTCGGGGGATTACATTATGTGCATGCCGACGGCGTGTCTGGTCGCCACTACTGGATGTATATGGAGCCTGATGCCAACGTTGCCGACCCCACCCACTGGCTGCAGACGGCAACTCAGGCAGCGAAGCGGGACTATGTCCTGCAAAAGGTGTCGAAATTGCCTTCGAAATTTCGGGAGATCTTTGAGTCGACGCCGGTCAGCGGAATCCGACAGCAGCCGCATATTTGGCGCGATTTGGAGCTCGAGAGCCTGCCAGCTGGTCGGGTCATTCTGATGGGAGATGCGGCTCATGCGATGACCCCCTTTCGAGGCGAAGGCGGGTACCACACGTTCATTGATGCATTGCAACTGTCCAGAATGCTCGGCAAGGTGGATGCCAGTGACACTGGAGCACTCAAGGCCGCTGTTGCTGAGTACAATGCGGAAATGCTCGAGCGAGGTGTCGAGGCGGTGCGAAACTCGAGGAATGAACAGGGATCCAAGCGGAATCAGGACAGGAAATCCACAGTGGTATCGGCGATGCAGGAGGCCAGGCCACTCCCCGAGTCGGAGATTGTTCTAGACATTAGAGCCTGAGTTGCTTCCCATTTTTGTCTCGTAAGAACCGCTTATTGCATTTAAGAATCTCGTTGAGAAGTGAAAAGATCTGTCATCTACCTAATCACTTTCCAAACACAAGTAGAGCAAGCCAGTATGTCAATGGACTCGCAGACCCAGACTTCTTGGGGGCAGGCTATCGATTTTCCGACCCTAGGGGCCCAAGCACTACTCGTGAACGACAATGACTCGCTATGTCGACATTATACACCAGTATCTACCTTCCGAATTACTACATGACCTGGGCTATTCAATTGTTTGTAGGAGTGACTTCATTGGACAGGATTGGCATGACGAAAACAGGGTACAACAATTTAATTACCAAAAAGAGACAGGTACGCCATACTCCAGCTATCACAATCATCTGGCAACGGTATAGACGAGCTTTTGGCCCGACATTGCCTGGCTGCGAACCGTATTCACTCCTCGCATGACTCCTTCCCACCCTTCGTTGTGTACTTTGACAGGATGAGCATCGATCAGGCCTCGGTCCAACAGGGTTTGGACCGCTGCAAAGGCTTTGGCCCCAAATTTTCGATCTTCAAGCCGCGCCTCCCGACCATACTCTCCATCCAATGCCACCTTATGCCCAAAGACGGTCAGCACCATCAGCCACGACGGCTGGATGGTCAAGGGGCGTGTCTGCGAGACGGCCTGGCGATATGGTTCGAGAGAGACATAACGGCCACCGGCGCGACCAATAGCGGCGTAACAGAGCTGTGTCGTATCGGCTTGGGTCACACAATCGAGAGCGAAGGCCAGTTCATTATCCGTGTAGGCACGGATATCGGCCGCGCATGTTGGGCTACGATAGTCGAACACCTGCTCAGCGCCAAATCGGCGAGCCAGCTGGAAGTTGGAGGTTGAGCAAGTGGCAATGGGGCGAAGTCCAGCTCTAGGGAGCTTGGTCAGCTCATACACACACACACACACAAAAGAAGCATGCAGAGATTAACAAAAGTCAGAGTTACTCACAACTTCAGCAGTTGAAGGGCACGCGTGCCGGTTGCCGTGCTACCGCCTGCAACCAAGACGAACTTGGTGCTTTGGTCCATATTGCTGGAATTTGGTACCATACCATTAGCCTCGCGTAGTTGCTCCAGAGACGCAGGCACACGTAGTTCTTGAAATAGGCCCAGTGCAGCGGTGGCGACGCCAGTCCCCAGTGAGGCCGCTTCTTCGAAACTCATGTCGTCGGGGACCTTGAACAGTAAGTCCGCATACGCACCCACGTACTCAGCGAACGCGCCGAGGTCCGGTCGTAACTTATTCATCCCGTGCACGAGGCCAGCGACTCTGTCACCGATCGTGAAGTGGCCCGATGCCAGCGAATCGGCCCCCAAGGCGACAATCGTGCCGGCAAAGTCGTAGCCATGGATAGCCCCAACCGCGGCACTGTAGTCAAGCATCTTCGCGTCGGCAGGATTGATCGCCACGGCGACAGTCTTCACCATCACCATGTCCGGGGCGAGTGCGGGCATGGGCACATCGTGCCGAATCTCCAACTTCCCGGGCCCTTGGGCAATGACGGCCGTTTGCCGCTGGGGCAGAGACAATGTGGGGCAGGCAGATGGCATTGGGAGAGCGAGAGCTTGGAAACCAATCCGAAAATCTGAGAATCTTTGCTTCATCAATGGGTTTACCCCGTTGTCCTCTTAAGTAGTCACTCGCCTGCAACTCGGGGGTTGTCTACCTCATCCATGCTGGGGTAATCTGGCGGTCGTAGTATGGTAACGTATCGTTTTGTGACGGTTTTCGAGAATAAAATACATTCGGATACTAAGTCATCTTCGGAGGAACCATGCATGACGTGAGATGAGGCCGAAATCGCCGAAATGCAATATCGAGATTCAATAAGCCTCATGAGGCCGAGGAGCTTCGCCGAACACCATTCATTGCGCATGCCCTACAGACACCTCAAGCGTAGTATTCATCCCTGCGGTCCTCGCCAGCTAGGAAAACCTCCCACCCAGCATACCTGATCTATCAGTATAACAACAAAGGATTCCTCTCGAGTGTGTCTGAGAGCGGAGGAGCCCGATATTTCGGGACTTTCTTGAAGAATGGCTGTCGCAGAAACCATGTTGTGTCCTGCGGATGCATCCAATGACAACGGCAACAACAAGCAACAGTCCGAGACCATGGCATGTCCAATGCCTCACGAAGAAAAAGCATACCGTAATCGAGCCCATGTCGAGGAGGTGATTGATTATTCCACCCTGCTTCCCATTCCAGCACCGCCACACCAGCACTACTTGGGTCTGCTAGGACACGCCCCGGACCTGGATCCAGTCCTTCCAGTCCGGACCTACTGGCAACTCATGGACCAATATGCACCGATCTTCCAACTCGATCTGAACATGCCATATCCCCGAGTCTTCGTGGGCAGTCGCGAACTCGTCAACGAGATGGCAGACGACAGCCGCTTCACCAAATTCACCCATCGACTACATCGGGAGATGCGGGCGGTTTTCGGCGATGGTTTATTCTCCGCCGAGTCTACGGACAAGGCCTGGTGGAAGGCCCATCGGCTTCTTGTTCCAGCATTTGGTCAGTTCCCCTTGTTTCTTATCGCGAACAGACTCGAGTCGTCAGGACCATGGATTGACCTTTCCCCACACAGGCCCAGTCGGACTCAGCAAGATGTTCAATGATATGTATGTTGCAGCCTACCAGGCCCGTTGGCGCAGGGAGACTGATGAGGGATTCCGGCTTTTGGCGAATCCAGGCAGGACATCAGTGCACAGATGATCCTGAAATGGGACCGATTCGGTCCTGAACAAGAAATTGAATTGATCGAGGACATGTCACGCCTCACTTTTGACACTATCGGGCTCTGCGCGTTCGGCTACCGGTTCAATGAGTTCTACACCGACGGACCACACCCCTTTATGAGGCAGCTAAAGGAGTCCATTGTAGAGTCTGGGAAGCGCGCCAATCGGCCGGACCTGATCAATCAGCTCTATTACCGTCGTGATGAGCAGCATCGACAGGAGAATATCGTCCATATGAGGCACCTCTGCCGGAAGATCATTCAGGAGAGACTAGAAAACCCCAGGCCTGATGCAAATGACTTGTTGAATGTGATGCTACAGGGAGTCGATCGAGAGACCGGTGAGAAGCTCGGGGTCGATAATGTGATCTTCCAGATCCCCACCCTCCTAGGCGGGGGTTATGAGACGACAAGCTCCACGCTCTGCTTCATATACTATTTCCTGTGTAACAATCCTGACAAACTGCAAAAGGCGCGGGAAGAAGTGGATCGCGTTGTTGGGGATGGAGTCCTGAGCTATGACATGCTTCGGAAGTTGAATTATCTCGACGCGGTGATGAAGGAGTCGTTACGCCTCCAGCACCCGGTCAGCCTGCTGACCCGATTTGCAACTCGAGACACTATCATTGGTGGTAAGTATCTGATCAAAAAGGGACAAACAGTATCAGGAATCTGGCGACATTTCCACCGCGACCCGGACGTCTGGGGTGCGGATGCCGATGAGTTTCGACCGGAACGCATGTTGGATATGAACTTCTCAAAATTACCCACCAACTCCTGGAAACCTGTAAGTGTGCTCGGCCGTGCCAGCCTTTTTGGCTTCTCATCGGAGACATGTGGAAACTCAAAGCTAGTTGCTAACGGTGCCGTGATAGTTTGGCGACGGCTTGCGGGCGTGCATAGGTCGTGGCTTTGCCGAGCAAGAGATTCTGATCAACCTAGCAATGGTGTTGCAAAAGTTCCACATTGAAAAGGTCAATCCTCAATATAGCCTGGAGCTCACGGGACAAATGGGCGTCAAACCGGTGGATTTTAAGATCCGGGTTCGTCGTCGCTCAGACCGGACTCTGACGACTGGAATCCCTGGAGGAGTGACAATTCAAGAATCGACAAAACCACCTCGACCTCATCAACTGGACACCAAGAAGTCTTCGTTGAAGGCTAAACTAGTCTCCGTCTTCTTCGGAGGTAACCAAGGAACATCGGAAAGTCTAGTCCAGACACTCTCAAGGACTGCTCCAGAATTTGGGCTGGAACTCGACATACAAGAACTCGACGGTGCTACTAGGAATGTGCCGACCGACAGACCTTGCGTCATTATCACGCCGTCCTATGAAGGCAGACCTCCTGATAACGCGAAGCTGTTCGTACACTGGATTCAGAGCCTACTTTCGGAGGGGCTCCATCTGCCAAGGGGAACGAGATTCGCTGTTTTCGGTGTCGGAAATAGCGACTGGGTGCATACTTTTCACCGCGTACCAATCTTCATCGACGAATCTCTCGAGAAGCTAGGTGCAGAGCGCATCATGGAGGCTGGTTTTGCCAATGTGAAACGCGACCTGATTGGCCCTTGGGAATCATGGAGCGAGCGCCTCTGCATGGCCTTATCGGGCAGAACGATGCAGACACCTTCCAGTCGAGTTGGTGTGGACGTGCAGATTGAAAGTGGGAAGCTAGAGCCCATCACTCAAGTACTTGTCGGCGAGGAGATGCATCAAGCCGTTGTGACTACCACACAGGAGCTGGCAGACAATACAATGGGTCCCGCGAAGCGACATGTTGAAGTGCGTCTTCCTGCAGAATGCGAATATCGCTCGGGCGATTACTTGATCGTCCAGGGTCAAAACTCGGATGAGATTGTGCTCCGAGTCATGACACGATTCGGTCTCTCTGTTGGAGACAGAATGAGCGTTCAATCCAGCAAAAAGGACTTTCTCCCCAGCCGACCGATGAGAGTGGAGTGTTTTCTTCGAGACAGAGTTGAGCTTGCTGCACCTATCAGCAAACGCCAGCTCGAGGTTTTGGCGTCCTTCGCTAAAGTCGAGAGCGATGAACGTACCCAGCTGGAGAAGATGCACACCGATGTGAACTACCAGCGCATTTTGGATAAGAGATACTCTGTGATCGACGTTGTTGAGGAGTTTCCACACCTTCCTTTGCCCTTTGGAGTCTATATTGATTTGCTTCTCCCCTTGTCCCCGCGGACATACTCTATCTCCTCATCTCCTATGGAAACACGGAAACATTCACCGTGTGACACCACAGTTGCCAGTATCACGTTGGATGTTTTCGAGGCCAAAGCAATGAGTGGTCACGGTACTTTCCGTGGTGTTGCAAGCTCTTATCTGGCCAGCCGGGTGCCGGGAGACTCGATCCAATGCTGTATTCGACCAAATAAAGTGGCTTTCCACCTCCCTCCGAACCCAAACACACCGATCATTATGGTTGCTGCAGGGACTGGCATCGCTCCCATGCGTGCGTTCTGCCAGGAGCGCGCAGCTCTTCGTCATGCAAGGCAGTGCAAACTTGGCCCTGCTCTGCTCTATTTCGGTTGCAGGCACCCAGAGAAAGACTATCTGTACCGTTCTGAATTTGAAGCTTGGGAGCAAGAAGGGATCGTCGAGATCATTCCCTGTTTTTCAAGGCCTGAAGATGGCCGAAGACGGTATGTGTCGGATGCACTATGGGAACAGCGCGAACGAGTCTGGGCCATGATTGACGGTGGAGCAAGCATATACACTTGTGGAAGCGCAGGCAGGGTAGGACGAAGTGCTGCAGCCACGTGGAGACGGATCTGGATGGAGCAGACTGGCAAAAGCGAGCCAGAGGCCCTGGAGTGGTTGGATACACTCAAGAACGATCGGTATATGTGTGACCTATACTGAAGGCAGGGTGTATGCCTTGATGCAGGCCCCAGGGGACGGGGTGCTGTGCGGGCCGATCTTCCTGCCTGGCGAGCTACCACAGGCTTCAAGTGGCAGGGCAAACAAAATTGTCTATGCTAATTTTGTCAAATTTTCTTGAGTGTTCATTTTACTTGCATAATCATAAGTCTGAAGATCGAATGTCAATGAATTGGGTTGCTCTATATCATGCCACGAATAGTGGACGAGATCATCATCTTTTATGCTTCCGACTCAACCCTGTGTTGGAATGCATCAGCTAAGATGACGTCTATCAGATCCTAGGCAACCCCTTATCCCTGTTGAGTGTACAAGGCAAGCAATAGCCTGCGACAAAAAAAAAAAAAAGAAAAGAAAAGAAAAAGAAAAAGATCAACGGAAAATATCCCGACTCATTACCCAAAGTTACAAACGCCTATATCCACACATAAAACATGAAGTAAGTACCTTAGAATGTCCTCAAAACCAGCTTCGAGCGTCCGTCAAACCCAAGTACTTGGGGCCGCCGATGACAGACATGCATGCATCCCCAGGCAGCATGCGTCCAGCAAGGAACCCCTTGGAAGCCCCCACTGGAGTCGTAGAATCACAGTGAGATCCCATGCATGCACCCAGGCAGTCACATTAAGCAGGGCATCTAATGATCTTTCAGTCATATTATTGGACCCAGGTACCTTTGACCAACTACCTACTACCTAGCCAGTCTAAGTGCACATCTACACAAATTAGAGGGCGAAGTAGAACTAGATCTCTTTAAATCACAAAAGCATGTCGCTATCATATAATGCAGATTAAACTATCGCCCTTCCCAAAGACAGCTACCAGAGCTTGCAGACAGGGTCTTTCTTCGGGCAGTTGAATGCCTCGTTGAACTCCCGAGAGTTTGCCATCGTTCCCTACCATGGCAATGGTTAACCAAGTTCAAGGATTCCACGGTTATCAAGATAGATGAGGAAGTTCACTTACCAGAATCCTCGCCGCTTTCGGCGCATGAGGGTCGTTGTAAATAGCCTCACGAGCAGCCTCCAAGGTGGATTTACCGCACCACCAGTTGGCATAGGAGATGAAAAAGAGCTGCTCTTTGCTGAACTTGGAAAGTCCAGGAAGCAGGTCATCGGGCGATGCTTCTTCCCGCTTCTTCCAGGCGTGGAACGCCGCGCTGATTCCGCCGGCATCAGCGATGTTTTCACCAAGAGTCAGGCGCCCGTTGACATGGAGAGGCTCAGAGCCCTCGCCAGGGACGGTAAACTCAGAGTACTGGTCCACAAAGCATTGTGCTCGCTGTTCGAATCCTTCGACCGTCTTCTCGTCCCACCAGTCAGTGTAGTTGCCAGTCTCATCGTAGTGTCTTCCTGACGAATCGAAGGCTATGTAAAAGGTTAGTCAGGTGCCGTTAGGTACTTCTTCTCAGGGTTGCCACTTACCATGTGAGAGCTCATGTCCACTGACGGCACCAAATGCTCCGTATGCCAGATACAGTGGCGCTGAAGGTCCATAGAAAGTAGGCGGTTGCATGATTCCGGCGGGGAAGACGATTTCATTCCCAGGAGGGTTGTAGTAGGCATTGACAGTGGGAGCAGTCATACCCCATTCGTCACGGTCAGTCGGTTGACCCAGCTTTGACCATTCTCTATGAAGGTCGAATTTCGCAGCCGCCAATCCGTTCTCGAAGAAAGTATTGTTCGAGATAGCCAGTTTCTTATAATAGGTTTCGAGATCCGCGGGATCCATAACGTTAGGGCTCTTGGTCGGATAGCCGATCTTCTGCACGATGTTGCCAACTTTCTTGATGCCCAGATCCCGTACCTCCGTGGACATCCATTTCGTCTGGTGTAGGGTATACACAAAGCGCTCCTTGATGTCTGAAACAATCTTATCGCCCAATTCCTTGGATGCTTCAGAGAAAACATCAAGCACGTAGAATCGACTGAGGATCCAGCCCAAGTCTCGGTCCAAAGCACCGATGCATTTTCGCCAACGTTCCTTAGTAGCCTTCGGGTCCTTTCCTGCGAGTTTGTTGTTGAATTCCCGGAGAGGTTGGATCTTCGCATCTTCAATCAAGTCTGAATATGCCTGCACAATCTTCCACTTGAAATATAGCTGGACTGTCTCTCTGGGTGTATCATTCAATATGGTGGACAGGGCTTTCAGATACGACGGTGAACCCAGGATCAGGCGGTCGGTCTTGAAATCGGGGGGAGCCAAAGCCGCAATCACATCGGAGACAGATACTTGCGGCAGCATAGACCGAGTGTCCTCAATGCTATGCGGGTTGTACGATTTCGTCACGTCTTCTTGGCTTTGGGTATCGGGGGTGACATCCGCCACCTTTCCCTCGAATTTCACCACATCACTCAGGTGCTGTTTCTTGTCAGTGCTGACATAGCTACCGAGCACTTTCTCCAAAACAGATGTGTATTCTTCAACCAATTTGGTGTCGTTGTAGTACTCTCGGGCAGTGAGTCCAATTTCACTGAGAGGGTTTACAAAGATTGCAACTGAATCCGGAGCACGATCATCGGGCTATGAAGTCAGTAAAACTCAGGTCATAAGGTCATCCAGCAAGACTTACACCAACATAAGGTCCCACCAAAGCTTCCACGCCAGACTCCATCAACAGCAAGATGGCATTAGTCAGGTTGGTACTTGACCCTTCTGAAGATGATGTTCCCGTGGAGTAAATCTCATCGAGGCGGGCCAGAAGCCTGTCCAAAGGCTCACTTCCTCGTTCCGAGATTGTCTTCTCATCCATGCAGGCACCGTACGCTGCCTTCAGCTTTGCAAAGTTGCTATCCCCCAAAGACTCTTTGCCGTCGGACTCCAACAGATGACGGAGCCGTGTCTGGGAGGCCTCGGACATGAGCGTCCCCGCAAAGATTGACCCTTGGTCCGGGCGCATATCGTGACGTTCTCTCCATCCTCCGCAGACATATTGGTCGAAGTTGGTGCAAGGATCGATGTTAGTGTAGTCCGGGTCGAGGTTGTAGAGGATCTCGGAAGCAGCATGGACACATTCGGGGGTCTCGCACACTGAGGCTGCTACCGGTTCTGGGGGTACATCTTCGGATGGGTTGTCTGGCGATGTGATCGAGCCATGGTCAGGAGATATGAAAGAGGGCAGGGATAGGACATGGCGGCATACCAGGTAGTACGGCCCAAAAATAATAAGACACGCAGATGAAGGACAAGATCGCAAAGGCAATGTAGCGACCCTTGGATTTCAGCGAGCGTTTATATCCATGACTGAACGTTGTAACTGTGCGATCATCGAGCTGGCCTTCATCGAGGTATTCGAAGTACGCCCTACGTTTCTCGAACTCGGGTGTGGACATCTCTCGTAAGAGATGAGCACTTTCGAAGTCTTCCTCGCTCCTATAGGACGTTAGGACCTTTGGACGCAGCGAAGCGCCGGATACAAGATGATTACCTGCTAAGGGGTGAGTTCGACATGCTACTTTGTTGGCTTATCTTGCCATTAACAATAAGTTGTAATTGTATGCAGTGGTTGATGACCTTGACGTTTGGCAGGTGTGAATGAGAGCAGTAGTATATTTGTTCTGCGTTCAGGGATTGACGCCCTGATGGAAAAGAGGGGGTACCTAGCTTGGAGGTTGTCGTCACTCTAGCTAGCATGTTTCACTCACTCCGATGGCGTCACATGCCCAGTCAAGATGAGTCAGCAGCACAATTGAATGACATTATGTGACACAAAGCATTCAATACATCCCGCAAAACAATAGTATGGTTGAACGAGGGGTATAAGTAGAAAGGAGGTCATTGGTATTGAATGTAGCGAGAGGCATGTCGCTTGGTTCTACAGAGTATGCAATCGCTGCAGAGACAGAATCATGCCCATTTCCTTAAATCCCCCGTGCGTCTTAATGTGCTTGAACACTGCAGTAAAATTAACCCCTCCAGGACAAGGGTCACATTGTGTGTCCCATAAGTGATTTGTATGCTTCTTGGGGGGGGGGAGCAGGGGGCTTTCTTTGCATTACTACGGAGCACCTTCCACAACCTGTCCCACACAATTGATGAAATCACCATGTCCCCACACCTTTTTTTAACCTTATATCAATGTGGCTGATTGGGCGATATTGATGTGGAAATTATTCTGGGACGTCCGAAGGCGAGAAGTATTCACAGCTTCACGAATAACCTGGCGATAAGGGGCATGTCTAGACTGTATTCATTGAATTACAGGCGTCGACCAGTGCTTTTTTTTTATTTTATTTTATTTATTTATTTATTTATTTATTTTTTTTTCTCTCCCTTGGGCGGAGATATATATCGCGATGTCACGTGGAGCAAACACGTTAGTTGTGCGATCCTAAAGTGAACACCATGTTCAAGTGAGGAAGATTAGTGACAAAACCAACAATGAGACAGCAAGATTATTGTACTTTGCGACCATTTGAAAAATAAGTGCCTTGGAATAACAAATCGTCTTCTATGCATCCTAAACTTGGATCGAGACAAGTATGTTGCAGAGATATGCTCAAGATATCAACCCTTTTGGAACGGGAATCTCTCGTTCAACGCTTGGTGACCTGATTGATAGCTGTGCTCCACAAGACAGGACGGGGCGCATTGGGCGAATGGACTAGGGATCCACGGTACCCCTATCCTGAACGAGATGAGCGATGAAAATCCGGTCTAGATTTGGCCAAACTGTCATCTACCGAAGCACCACGCGTGTGACATAGCAGTGCTCAAAGAAAAGTACCTGATATCAATTGAAGTGTCTGGGGAACCCTCAAAGGGAAGCTATCCAGTAGGTTGGTATGGATGGGACATTATCGTAGGGCAGGTGGTAGTAAGAACGGTACATGAAAATCGCCTGAGTAGGATGGCTGACGGGTGCGCCTGGTTTCAGGATATCCTTTGACCTTGAATCGTTTTCCTGTTTCGACGAAACATACAGAAGGACATCTGAAGCAAGGAAATGGTGGACCCGCCTTGGTTTCCTGGTTTACTAGTACCCGATAGTACTCCGGAGTAGTACGGAGTACTCCGTAAGGTAATGATACTTTGTGCATACCCCAGAATAGAAAACCACGCGAGATTGACCTTCTCGGCTCAACTGTCGGTTTGCACGGCGGGTGAATCATGAACGACTGGTGATAGGTACCCAGTGTAGGAAATTCTCCGTGTACCGCGCTTATGGCGGGCCAGGCGAAGATCGAGGTTTTGCGTAGGTACCTAGTCAGTACTCTGGAGTATCTTCGTTATTAAAATAATTGAAGTCAATCCAGGTTGTTGACCTAGCCACATCGTATCTCGTTGCCTTGAATAATGTTGTGAGCAAGTGAATCCATCATCATACTGTAGGGTACTGTACATTCGACGTGCGGTGGTCACGTAAGGGGAGCGGCTGACAGGATGAGAGCAAAGCCTCCCCTGTATCCCCAACCTGTGGGGTCGAGGCGGAAGAGACGGTTAGAGATGAAACAAACCTAAGCCAGCGGCATTTCCGAGAACCAACAAAAAGGAAGAGCATCCATGGATGGCAGGTCCTTTGTGGAGAAATAATATGGCGATTCCGTGGTCCTGGATCCTACCGCGAAAGACGTGTTCTTGTGCTCTTTCACGTTCAATTGAGACTGGGAACCAATCGACGGCATGTATCGAGAGCCTGTTCGATTGTTGCCATAAATATGGTTCTCTTCCAAGTCACTTATTCCAACCTCCGTGAGTTCTGAGAGACTTTTGGGACCAGCATGGGCTAGAAGTTGGATTTGGCGGAAGTCGGGCTCTAGGCTTGATCCGCGAGAGCGAGGTGTACAAAAATAGCCACAAAACCAACCGAGCATTAGGCTACGACCGGCGTCTCTTCTGCCCTTGTTCCCTGAGCTTGGATCACGACCGTTGTTCTGGTCCTCATTCCGGGTTTAACCTGACCCCGACGCTTATCGCGTTCGTTTTGCCAACTCGAGTGAGGGCATACTATGCTCTGCGTACATAAAGTTTCTCGCTATCAGAACCTTGCCGGAAGGGACTTGGTGTGACTGTAGATCCCAAGTAATGATCATTTGTCGTTGTACCCCTCTGGCCCAATCATTCGCCCTTTTCCGAGCATGCAATTATCGACTAGTGTGCAGGTAAACACATTGAGTACACTGTATATTACACCTTTGACATACTAATATGAGGATATTATTTGATGTGTATACAGGATTACATACACTAATGATCTTGGCAATGATCGGAGAATTGCGATTTCTGTGGCCAGAGGGGGTACTTTGTAGGCATGTTGGTACCTATCATTATTCCGTATTCGCACAGAGTCTGTGGTGGTCTGGCTCTGGACCTATCAGTACTTGTCAAGGATCAGCCTCGGACTAATCATACTCAGACGGACGCACCTGCATCCACATGGCATATGACAAAACGCTCGTGAGTTGTACTCCGGAGTAGTGCATGGCATGGCAACGCAAAGAGGACAGAGACCATTCCATGTTCGCGGTGTCCGAACATCCGTGCATGGAGATGGACCTGTCTCTGGCGATGTATCATATGACATATGACCTACATATGGCAGGAACACCCAATGCATTCTCGTGTTTCATCCATGCATATGCATATATGACCTGTCCATCCGAGCCAACCAACGATGGAGCTGAGCATAGGTAGGTACTCTGTATGATAGTTGTCCCTTCGCTTGTGAGCGTTGAGCATTCCTCCGTTCTCCTGGGACTTCGTATCAACTGTTGGGGACCATTCATCCAGGTAATATTACGGATGGGCCCTGACGGGTGGGAAATGCCACTACCTACCTAGGTAGGTAGT
>RHLO01001084.1:0-16439 GCA_003719415.1 Aspergillus olivimuriae
GTTCGACCCCCCCGTTCGGCTCATCTTTTTGTTTTGTTTTGCCTCTATGCGATCCAGATCCGTCGTCTGTTTCTTTTTTGAAAAGAACCCAACAACCTTTCTTCCATTGTGATGTATGCTCTGATTGAATAATCAAGGATGGTGGCACAGGCACGTGTCGGACTGCATAACCTCCGACGAGCAGGTTATATATTCCGACCAACATGCATCAGATCATCACAAAAGGCATCAAGATGAGTTCATGTCCTCCGAGGCATGTCTGTGCGGGGTTGAGCGACCCAGGGATCCCTTCACGTGGACGGAAACTATCGTCGTAATTTCTCCCATCGTCGTCAATGTTGTCTGGTCGGGCGTACGCTAAATTAATCCACAGGAACGCAGCGCTCCATCCACCAGACCTCCCCGGAATTTTTGTTGGGGCGTTAAACAAGGCGATCTCCGCGCCGATCTGCATAGGATCGATTCCTATCTAAGCATACATTGCGAACTACTACTCGTACGCCTTCACATGTGCTGGTCTATCCGAACTCCGACCCTGCCCGCCATGGTCCTATATAACATGGCTTCCAGACGGAGCCCCCGCCCCGCAAGACTGGGAATCTCCCATACGACTCAACCGTTCTCTTGGATCAGGCTTAGACCCAGGCTCAGACTCCCCCGCGTGTCGTACCGGTCACCATGCCACCCAACCCCAAGGACTCGATGAAGTCCACCTGGCGCACCGCCAGCAGAGACACCTGGACGGTCCATCACTGGGCCATCGAACTGCTTGGCGCCCATCCCACCGAACTTAACAAGGAGATCCCCGTCTTTGACAAGACCGACAAGCTCCCCTACATGCCGCAGTGGTCGCTCCAACGCTGGGTGATCTTCTATTCCTCGATCCCGCTCGTCCTGCAGCACCTCTACACCCTCTACACCGGCCACACTCTCTCGGGCTTCGCCGTCTTCAACCTCTACTTCTTCGCCATCAACGCCAACGTCGTCTACCAGGTGCACGTGCTGCGTCGACTGGCGCACCGCGTCGGCTTCCTCGACGGCGAACACGCCCGCGATGGCGTCCCCGACGTCGGCGTCGCAAAGGTCGTCCACTCCCTCTACAAAACCACCGGCTCCCGTCTGGCCCTCTCCGTCTACCTCACCTACAACCGCCACCAGCTGCCCCTCGACCTCGACTGGAAGTGGCTCCCGCTCCAGATCGGCCTCTACGGCATCATCCTCGACTTCTGGTTCTACTGGTACCATCGCATGATGCACGATGTGCCGTTCCTGTGGCGCTTCCACCGCACCCACCACCTCACCAAGCATCCCAACCCGCTCCTCGCCGCGTACGCCGACCACGAGCAAGAATTCGGCGACATGGTCATGGTGCCCATGTTGACGTTCTTCTCGCTGCGACTGCTGGGTCTGCCGCTCGGGTTCTACGAATGGTGGCTCTGTCAGCAGTATGTGGTGTTTGCGGAGGTGTTTGGCCATTCCGGTCTGCGCGTGCATACTTCGGTGCCGTCGCCGCTGAACTGGCTGCTTACGATGTTTGGCGCGGAGATTGTCATCGAGGATCATGATCTGCATCATCGGAAGGGCTGGCGGAAGAGTCATAATTATGGGAAGCAGACGAGGTTATGGGATCGTGTGTTTGGCACTTGTACCGATCGGATCGAGGCTGTGGAGGAGAATGTCGATTATGACCGGATTGTCCCGATGCCTTTGTGGTGATTCTTTCCTTTTTCTTTTCCCCCCCTTTCTCTTCATGTTCAGGTGCGGGTGCTACTCGCCATCGCGTGGCCTTTATTTACTCTGGATGGTCTCATCTACTTATCCTGTCCTCACGACTGGACACGGAACTTGATGAAGATCGAAGAGTACAGATGTCACGACCGACCTGCATATATCATGCCCTGATGATGAGTATATAGAAACCGATCAACAAAGCGCTAGATTTGTATATATTCATGCTATTCACGACTATGCTTTTCCCCTCCCCTCTCATCCTACTGGCTCCAGTTTTCTGGATTCTCCTCTCCCAAGCCCCCAACAAACTAGACTCGCGAAGCATGCTCTTCTGGGTAAATAGTGGAATTAACCTAGTCGACGCTAAGGCAGTCTAAGCCTAGGAGTACATACACCCTGCGTCACAGTGGAGAAACCGCTTCTCTGATCCCTGTTCGGGTTCACGATCCTGCACCAGAGTATATATACCTACTCCGTATGGCTGGCTGCGCAGACACATTTCATCCTCAAGGAAATATCTCAAGTCAGAAGGAATTAATCAATGAGGCATGGCCTTATTGGTAAGGCCAGACCTTTGCATGCAACTCCCGTTGGTCTTCGTTCTCGACTAAATCAATGAATTCGCGTCTGACGTACCTACTCCGTAATTGTTTAACTCGATGGCACGGTCATGATTTTCTGGACGAACCATGCCACCTAATAGGATAAGCACATCACCTTGCAGCTGATGAAGATTGTGGAAACTCCCTCAAGTAGATCCAGTTCGTCCTGATGCCGTAAAAGCCTTTCTTCTCCCGAGGTAAATGGACACGGTTTTCCATTGTGCCCTATTATGTAGTATTAACACGTGAGTTTTCGCATTTTTTCCCATGACACATATAGAGTGCTTTCTCAATAAGTTATTCCTCTGGTTTAGACGTCAATTTCATGTTTTTAGTAGTGGGGGTAGCTTTAAGAATGAGGTTATTAAGAAAACAGGTGCTTTCATTACTGAAGTGTGACTAACCCCCTAGTGCTTGCTGCTAGGGGGTCGGGTGCGACAGGTACTAGGGTACTTCCGTGGATACTGCGTAGCAGGTTTATGCTTCTGAATTCATTGTAGAGTCATCCATTGGAGCGACTTTTGTCGCTATCTAGTCATTACATAAGGTAACTGATCAACCCACCTGGCTCTGGCCCCGGCCATACAACTCCTGACTATGTACATATGCCCAAATGCAGCAGCGTAGGTGAAGTACGCGTGCACTGGTTTGTCCGAAGACCGTGGAACTAAAAACAAGGCTAGCCGTGACAATAACAAAGAGAAAAGAGAAGAAAACCAAGAAATCGTGTCATCATTCGTCTCGACAGAAAGACAGTCGGCTCAAAGCTTCGTCCCTTCCCGGCCGCCATCGCTGAGTCGGCGCGGGCGAAGTAATCCGGGAGAGGGACCGGTAGCACTGCTGGTTCCGGCACTAGCTGAGCCCTCTGATGTATTGCTATCGTTGTTTGGGCTGTTGGCGCCATTATTCGTGCGCATGCCGGCGCGTTGGGGCTGTTGGTGCAGGCGTGGGTTCATAAGCCACTGTACCTGCATGCGGATGCTACCGACGGCAGCGTTGGTGTGTGCCATGTCCTCCTTGATACGGAGACATTCGTTCATGATAGCCATACTGGCACGCGCGTCGAGATCTGTGATGGCGTGCGACAGCTGGCCGACTTCCTCACGGAGGGACTCGTGCAGTGATAGGAGGTAGTTTGTGGCGGGGGAAGAGAAGACGTTGGCTTGGTCCACCTGAGACTGGTCGTTTTCTGGTGGATTCGACGGCCCTGATGCGGTGCCCGGTCCAGGGAGCGCACGTGTGGATTCGACCAGCGTCGAGCGGATGTTGGAAATCCCGTCCTCGAAGATCTCGTTCCGCTGTTGCAGGTGGCGGATCGTCAGCTCTAGCGAATCAAGTCGTGCATTTTGTGCCTCGAAGTAAGGTCCCATTGTGATGAGTGGGCAACTTTGTTCGTGCACCGATAGCTCGGCCCGTTTGACCTTGACAGGACAGCCAAACTTGGATGCCGTGCAGCTGTGGATGGCCTCGGGGCAGGTCTCGACGTGTTCCCGCAGGGCCTTGCGGAACACGGTGGTATGGCAGTCGGGACATGTAGTCTTTAAACTCGGACAGAGCTCTTGGACGTGTTCCTATTGGGTGTTAATCTCAGAAACATAGCTCCACGGGGACGAGAATGCAGGGGGTGGTGACCCGTGAGACCAACGCACCTCATAGTCCTGCTCCATGACATCCTCCTCACAGCGTGTGCATGCATGCAGCTCGTGCATGCATCGTCTCTCCGGGTTGAGATCCTTCTTGCGAGTTTTCTTGTCACACAAAGTATTTGGACAGTCCATTAACCGAAAAGTACAGTACTTGTCGACGTGTGACTGGACATGGCCCCGTGGCACAATCTCTGTGCACCCCTCCGCCCAAAACGGACACTTCACTCTGATATCGTCGCACATGTTGATCAATAATCGGGGCACGTTGAGATAGACGTCTTTGGTCGGGGTTCGGCACGTGGGGCAGGTAAACTCGTCTCGTCCGGCGGAGAAGCTCGTAATGGCGGAGTTGAGGCATTTCTGGCAGAATACATGATCACACTGCAGACGCACCGGGCGTATGAAGGGACAGTGGCAGATGGGACACATCAGGTGGTCGTCGTAGCTGGAGACGTAGTCCAGAGACCGCAGGTCGACAATCTCATCGCGCTCTAGATTCGCCTCCATCGCCATAAGTTCCTCGAGATTCATGATGATCGGCTTCCGCTTGGCGACTTTGTATCCAGATACTGTCGTATTTATACGCTTGATCGCTGATATGATGGCAACACATGGGTGGCCGCAGAAAGGGGCAGGAAGGAGTGGTCGAGGCGGATCGGCTGTCAGATTGCCAAGGGGGCGTGGGTGATGAAACAATAGCCCGGAGAGATCACCATGGGCGTTACACGGTGGCTGAAGTCAGACTGCGGGAGGGAGTTTCGAACATGTATCCGGGAGAGTTCAGCAAGCAAGAAAGAGAGAGAGAGAGAGAGAGAAAGAAAGAGAGATCAAGGGAGGTCGGAGAGAGTGGAGGAGACGAGGGGCGGGCAAGCGGAAGACAACCGGCGATTGCGGGGAGACGAACAGCGGAAGCGGCAGATCATTCAGTCCGCCGGCCGAGAACAGGAAGACGACGACTCCCTTCTCTTCTCCGCTCTCACCTCATCGCCATCGCCATCCTTCAGCCCTGAGCCCGCTCCCCTCCAGCCCCTGACCATCCTCGCTGGCGAACCCCTCTTCTTCTGGGAGACACTTCCCTCCCATCCGGCCTTGAAACACTGTCGCCCGAAAAGCCCTCGGTCTGTCGCAGCCGCCATCTCCGCATCATCATCTCCAGTCAGCACTAAACCGCTGCGACACTCCAAACAGCCACCTCACCCGCCTGCCTTTGTCGCCCATCCAGGCCGTATCCCAAGCCTCTCGTCCGCCTTACCACAAAGAACTCCCTCGCCCCCTTTTCACGATGACGAATCCCTCGCAACTCTTCCTCCTTGCCGATCACATCAAGCTTTCGCTTCTGGAACGCCAACGGGCGATCTCGCTGAACCTAGAACCCAACAGCCAAGACGGCGAGATCTCGCGCTCCCTCGAATCCTTCCGCGAAGGGATCGAGAAGGTCGAGGCCGATCGCGCCCGCTTGCAAGACAACGATGACGCCGACGCCGCCGAGCTGACCGACCAGCTCGGCCATCTGCAATCGCTGTTCCGCGACCTCTCCGCCCAGTTTCACCGACAGGATGCCTCTTCCTCCAATGACAACGAGGATGATCCCTCACGAGCCTCTCCCCAATTCACCACTCAGACGTCCTCGCCCGTCCTCAAACAGCCCATTCCGCAACATCCGTCGTCCAAATCTGTCCGCTTCATGGACAACGCGGCCGCCGCGGCAGCCGCAGCAGAGGATGAAAATGATCGCAACCGACGCAACCTGTTCCAGCCGTACCGCGATTCACCCTCCCCACAGGGCGTGGATCAATCTGATATGTCCAACACGCAGATCTACGACCATCATAACCAGGTGATGCGCGACCAGGACGAACAGCTGGATCGGCTGGGCGAGTCGATTGGCCGGCAGCACCAGCTCAGTATCCAGATCGGGGATGAGCTGGAGGGCCATGTCGCCCTGCTGGATGATATGGATGGACATGTGGAGCGGCATCAGACTCGGCTGGATGGTGCCCGACGGCGGTTGGACAAGTTCCGGAAGAGTGCCGGTGAGAACTGGAGCATGATGACCATCATCGGGTTGATCATCACCCTCGTCATTTTGATTGTGCTTTTGAAATAAATTTCTGTACAGGTATGGAGATCTGGGGGGTATTTATGGATATGGATTATCTATCTGTTTTTTGTGTTGAGGCGTGTGGGTTTGCTTTTCTACGGTCTGAGACCGAGTTCAGATGACATGACCAGAGCTTTTATGGCGTTTAGAGTATTTCGACGGAATTATACATCCAACATATCTCATTCAATACACTTTAATCTCAATCTTTGTGCCTTATTTTTATATACTTTGGGATTGTAATACTCCCAGTTCAACGGTGCTCAACACAGCATACAGAATACAAGGTTCCTCTCCTGTCCAGCTGACCTACCACCAGAAACTCAGTCACAAACATACTACGGAGTAGTAAACACACATACAGTATTGTGAACAGGGTTTATCTCATTAATAAGTCTTACCCCCTAAACACCATTGGCGGAAAAAGGCAAAAAACAACACCACCATCACAAATAATATACTGCAGAAAGTAGGATAGAACGCCACATCACCGGACCACCGCCTCCGAAGGGGAGAGAACAAAAGTTTCCTCACTTCCGGCCAGGCATATGCTTCGTCTTCTCCTGCATGTCATTGAAATCCTTCCCGGTTTCGACTTCGCCGCGATCAGCTTTCACCTGCATTCCACCAAGAGATATGACGTTAGCGCTAGCCGCTCCAGAATAACATGTTCAAAAGAATCAATGGTAAATGGATGGGATAAGTGTGGACGAAAAGAAAAGGTAAAAAAAAGACATACCGAAGCTTCACTGTTACTGGCCAATTCCTGCTTCCAATGTCCCTTTCCCTCCTTGTTTTTTTGCAGCTGTTCTTGTTTCTCGGATTCGTAGACGTTGGGGAGGTCGTCGCGGTCTGGTGGCGGCGGGGTTAGCGTTGGACGCTTCTGGATAGGCGAAGAGGATGGGGATACGTACTGTGGTCGGATTCTTTGAGACCCGGACGGGAAGTCGAGGTGTGGAATGTTGAGATGGGGGTGTAGGCGGAGGTGCGAGGGATGGACTTGAGGGTCTGGGAGAGACGGGGGGTGGTGGTGCGGAGGAACGACATCTTGTTTTGGTCTTTCTTTGCTTTGGTGGTGGGGAGTTAGTGTTGGTTCTCTTCTTGCGTGCATGGGTGTTGACGATTATTATGGTGGTGGTGGAGGAGGAGGTGGTGGTGATGATGCAATGGGGGCAGAGATAACTTACTATGCTGCTGGCGTGGATAGGTAGAAGAAGATTTAGGTAGACGGGTTTGGTAGACAGATATAAACGCACGGATGAATTGTATGAAACATGCAAGCGATACAGAGCAATAGATGCAGGGACGCGCAATGATATATACCACCCCTCTGGAGGTGAAGTCGACCCTCCATGCGCGGTAACCGGTGACGTCATTCACCTTTCATCCATGGCAGCCGTGGCCGAAGTGGCCACTTTGCTGATAATCAACGGGTAACAGCAGAGGAAGTGGGCCTCCTCTTTGCTTCGGAGACATGGAGCGGTATATGTAGGAATGGATTGGGGGGAGTGTGAGGTTGTCATCTTGACTGTCTTGCAACCCGCCATTTTCGGATTCTTTACTGGTGAAGGAGGTGTGGGTGATTCTGCTGACACTCCGACCCCTGAAGGTTTCATTTTGCAGTCTCGTTCATGCCAATGAGAGGCATGGCTATTCCCTTGTTGAGTATGGGAATATGGAAGAGAATGTTGCATGACGTATCCTAAGCCTGTCTGTGGGGAGTTGATATTGCCGAAGTTCGGCATTATATATACTGACCAAAGGGGAACCCAAGCCCGCCCCAACTTTCCATTCTTCAGAACTGACGACCCCGGAGCTGAAGGTCATACCATAAAATCTACAGAGCAAACCCGCCAAGGGGAAAATAATGAACTGAGAAGAGTTTCGTTCAAAGCCGATGCACAACTATGTATGGGCTCATGCGCATGTACGCGAGCACAGGGCCTCTAGACAAAAGGAGAGAGATGATGGGACCAAAGATGGAATGTTAATGCTCATGAACAAAACGGAGCCAAAATCATACACTGCATCACTCTCCGGGAGCTCCCGAGAAATAAAAACATCCGAACGAGTCAACGTGGAAGCCAAAGAACAGAAGATAAGATATGCAGTCGACCAACGACGCAGTCCAAGGACGACCAATTTAAGACAAAAAACGGTCTAAGTCTCGCGGCGGCACGAGACCTTCCAAACTCCGCATCCAATCCATGGATTTTCAACAGTCGACAGTTCGAAACAGACACAGGATATCAACCCATCCTCAACCCATATACATGAAGGAAAAAAGGAAACAAGATTTTAAAGGGACATGTGCGAAGTGGAAAGCAAAAGGCAGACGAGAAAAGAGAGAGGGGAAAAAAGATAACCAACATCCCGAACAATCAACAATCCCAACAATGCAGACGTATATCGTTTCCACCTTTCTAGAAAACCCAGAACATGATAAAAAAAGATCCAACCAACCCACCCAAAGAACAATCCAAAAAGATAAAAAAAGCAGACCGTGGATATCTGGCAAACCGCTGGGTAACGTGTAAAGTCGCCAAAGCACACCAAGAAGCAAACTCCGGACCGTAGATAAGCACCCACATGGCAAATTCGCTGCGCTTTCTATACATCACCGTGGCCCCGACCTCGAGGCCAGAAATACATATTTTTTTTTCCCTAACCGAAGAAGAAACAAGGTATCGTGTGTGGAAGGTGCAATAATGCAATAAATCGAATCGCAGGCGCCGTCGCTCGCAAAAAGTCGAAAGCATGCGTCTAGCCAAAGGTGCTGAAGGTCGTCATCGAGAGGAGGTAGAGGGTGTATATACAAAAGATCACGAATGGAACCTTTGAAAAACTTATTGCGCTCGTGAAGCTGAAAAGAGGGGAAATTCGGTTTGGTCGTGATAGATGCGATGGCCGTGTCGAACAGTAAACAAATCAACGAAAATTAATAACCCGCGGTTAGGGAAACCCGATGATGCAGAAGCCAGGCGAATGAGAGAAGATGTCATGGGCGCGATGCCCCTTGCCAGTGAAGTGGCGACTTGAGATACAGCGATTTTCACCATCGACGCTGAGCATTCTGCATCGCGCCCGGAGAGATGGACGTGGGTGGGCTGGTCAAGGTCATGCCAGTGTGAGGGTTAACGATCGGGATGACCTTGCGGGTGCGGACCGCAGAGGGCTGTTGGAAGTTCACGTGATTAAGATTACCGGTAACCGCCGAGTGAACATAGGAGTTGCTCGAAGCGGGAGACAGGGAGATCGACGGGGTGACCTGCTGCACGGGCTGAATCTGGTGTTGGAGCGGAGACGTATCGGGGGAACCGCTGGCCAGAGAAGACCGGTCCGAGGAGGCGGAGTGGATGGAGTGCAACTGGGAGATGGGTTAACTGGGTGGTTCCAGTGGCAGGGGCGGAAGGGAAGGGCCGTAATTCAATGTCATCCCAACAGGAGGAAGACGAAGAAACCAGCGCTCCGAGGGAATCAAAACATACATCATCCTCCGTCAGAAGGCCAGGGCAAAACTCCAAGTCATCATCCAGATCGAACGAACGTCCAGCTTCAAACCTCGCACGGAAGGCCGTGACCGCAGGGGCCTCAGCCAGTTCCCGCATGCTTTTCACACCACGGAACTGGCGTTGAGCGTTCTGCGCGGCCATTTTAGGGCCCCGCCGGGAACGACCTCCATGGTGATTGTTGGAGGCGGGCATGTGGGCGGCCGCCCCGTGGTGAGGGTGTTGCTGGTGCTGTTGCTGGTTGTAGAAGAAGGTCGACATGGTGATGGATGGTCGTTAGAAAGACTTCACGCGAGGGAAGTCTTCTACGTATCGAGAGGAAGACCGGCTATCAGGCGAGAACAAACAAGGACCAGCACGCTGGAATCCGGTAGGATACGGTACAAGGCGACAGAGGGGAAAACGGGGGTATGTGAGAGACAAGGGGTCGTATGGAATGGGAATGTCCGGAACCAATAAAGAAAGGAGAGCCGAATGACAGAGTGGGTGATATTAAGCAGATGGGAAGAAGAGGGGGAAAAAAAAGGAAGTGAAGGCAAAGAAAGGTCGGAACGAATTTGTGTTAGTTGGGGTTTGGAGTTGTGTGTGGGATGGGGAATTGATCGAAGGCGGGACAAGAAGATGAAAAAGAAGGGCCGCAGGTGAAGAAAAGGACCGCCCGTGACCCGGACTGGACGGAGGCGAGAGAGCAAGAGGGGCTGCTGGGGCTGAGCGGTGGGTGGAACTCCGCAAGGAGCAAAGAGAGGAAAGGTCGTAACTTTCATACCCAATCGTGACAATACCACTCCCCCAATGGCGGCACCATGTTCATGGGAGGCCTCGTAACCCTCGTGTACCAACGCTGCTCCCAGGTTCCGACAGTCCTGCACCTCCCGGGTCACGCACCAGGCGAAAGCTCGGAGGACACCCAACCAGCGCGCCGGCAGCGGCAGCGCAGTGGCAAGATAGAGCCCGGAAGGCCAATCAGCGTCGCAATAGATCGTTCTAAGCGGGACTATGACAGCCACCCGACCAGCGAGCCAATGAAGGGAATGTAACACGGCTCAAGGCGGTTACAGGATGGGTCGCTAGTGACGTCGAAACTTTCTGGCTAAGCTGTTTTGGACGGTATTACTCCACATCTCTGACACCTAACATTTTGCGACCCTCGATCTAGTGTAAGTGGCTTGTCCGCCGATGACCGGGTCCAACCGTCAGCCTGGTTTTTAAGGCTGGAATGGATATGGTTGAAGCCACCGAACTCCAAGGTGGTCTGATACGAACCGCCGTTGGGACGGTAGAAGTACCTGTTACGGATCCTGCTGGGGTGAATATTGTGGTGCAAAGCAACAACATTTTATTGAAGATATTGGAAGGGGGGGATCACCAGTGTTTGTCATTATTATTGTGGTTTCCATCTGGGAGCAGGATTCCCGATGTTAATTATATATTATCGTCCGCATTATCCTATCGGTTCAGTCATAGTATTACCAGGGGAGGCAGATCACCATCCCAACATGCATGCTGGGTGACGAAGGGGCTCATCGTCCTACGAATGGGTCTTTGTCCAAAATTATTGATTCATTGGTGCTATTCCCGACAGAGGTCTCCTTTTGCCCCGCAGGTCTGGGCTGAGGCGTGATGGCATTATTATTGTTTTGCTTTTGCCCTACGCAGGAGAGGGGGGAAATGCACGATGGCTCCCATTTCCGAAGACAGGCATGCGTGGGCAGGCAAAATGCCTTTGCAGCGCTAGTACGACATGGGCGGGTAATGATTTGCAACCGTGGGTGGGTCGTTGTTGTGTTCCCCTGAGACGACTGTCATTCGCTGCGCGTCGCTTCGGTACCTTCGAATTCCCTTGAACCGTGCCAGCTGGTTCTTCTCTGCCCCGACACTCACTGCGAGGCGGATCCTGGTGTCCCAACCAGGGCGATGATTTGACTAAGGATTGGCATCCTTCCATGGTTCTGACATGCCCTGCGGTCTTCGCGGCTTCGATGGTTTTCGAACATGGAAAGAAAAAAAAAAAAAGAAGACCTCCGCTGGGTCTGGGTCGGATGGGTCACATCCAGACAGAGGATTTACTCTGATGCGGTGATTCTTGGGTACATACCTACCTAGGTCGGGTAGTATTCTGCGGATGATTTTCCCAGCGTTGGATGGTACTGCCTGGGACGGAGTATTGTGGCGCCATTATTTTCAGGCAGCGATGCTGCGCTTTGCCGGGCGCCCCGATGGGGGATCCCGTTTATAGGTAGATGGGCTATTTTGGGTTAGATTCGATCCGTGCCAGTGTGCATGAAGGCATGGAGATGATGAAATGCCATTACGCTGTGCTGTCATGTTTGATCTCTGGCGAGAACCACAGACCCCGTTGACCCTCCTGGGCGACCAGCATCTTTGGCCGTGGTCCCCGACGTCCAGACGTCGGGAGGCATCAGCAGGGACACGAGTCCTGAGAGGCAGGCGGGCGGCTGCTGGAACGCCCACGCACCACACCTCGCTCAGCCTGCAACGCTGTTGGAGCGCCACTCCTGCAAGAGGGCCCCGGCTCCTGCACGTACCACACATGGACGGACCCCTCTGGCCGTCGGGGGAGGGGGGCGAGAATCATAGTTTCCGCATGCTCACTGGCGCCAGCTTTGGGCCGCCGTCATTGGTGCCAGAGATCCTCTCCTGGGGGGAGAGCGTGTGGTGGCCATGGAGCTTTTCCAGTTCGGAACCAGCCATGATCGTTCCTGAAGCGATGCATCTCCATCTCACCGCCGCTTTGCCCACTGGGAGGGCCATTCGGAGGAAATTCATCCTGGGGTGGCTGGCGCTGGGGCCCAGATTGGTCGTAGCGTCAGGGCTCCCCGGTTTCCCCTCTCGCGCGCTCCCTCCACCATGACGATAGCACCCGTCATCTTCATGTCCGCCTATCGGCCCATCGTGATCTTCCTCCTTCCCTACCTCATTCGGATCCTGGTTCGAACCAACCAACTCTCGGGGTGACTGGAGGATTCGTATACTACAGAGTATTACTTCTGTGTAATCATGCCGGCCGGTGGCAAGAATCACCACCGTCACCGGAAAAGCACCATCGCCCATTCTCCTCTCCATCGAAGGATGAGGAATGTTAGTCATCCATCAGCCATTCTCGATCCTCTCCCAATCGGGAAGGTCAATGGACAGTCCAAGGCTGTGACGGCATACGCTGCATCCTCCAGCAACTGACTCACTCTTAGAGCCGGTCTTGTCTGCCTGTGTCAGGCCCCAGGATTCCGCCGATCAACCCCATCTCGATCCCTCATCTCCTCCGTACACACAGAGCGAACCCTCTTGTCGACGACGGTTCGCAATGCAAGGGACACCAAACATCACCGATGCGCGGCCGATCACGGTCCTCCCCCAGGTCGGAGCAGGCGGTCATCTCTCCACTCGACCCCCCAGTCTCTCGGGTGAACAGTGTTGATGAAACATGGGCGTGTCGTTGTAGGCGGGTGATTGATAAAATTGCATGTCCGAAAGACCCTTCCCCCCAACTATTCACAAGGTATTTCCCCCTCCCCTGGTAGTCGAATGTCATCCACCTCCCTATACTACGTATGGGATATCCGTACAAACTGGTGAGGTCATTCAATTTGGGAAGAAGCATCCGGCCATGAGTTGTGTTGGTATGCGTCGTTCCCTCCGATCGGGACTAGAACGTGCTCACTCCCCCTGGCGGAGAACTCTTCAGGAAAATAAACATCCAGGGGACCTGCTTCTCGCCTGTTTTGTTTGTTTGTCCCTCGGGGATGTCTCACCCGTCACACAGTGTCTAAGATCCTCCTCCATCTGTCGCCTGCCTTCCAAGGTACCACCCGTTTGGTTTCCTGTGCAGGTCCATCACTGGCCTGGATATCACCGCCCCCCGAACCCTGTCCTCGTTGCCAGTCTCAGACATACCGCGAGCTTTGGTCAGACACTTAGAATGGTCCAACTACGGAGTACGTCCCAGGGACATAAGTAATAAGATGGATCATCGTACGGAGGAGATCTCAGCCATTGACACAACAATGCAGTACCGCGACCGAGTACTACATCCAATATGAACGCCAGCTGGGTGTCGGGTATTTTCGAATTCTTTGCTTATTTCCCGTACACGAGTGTAAAATTCGAAGATGCAAGGGGGATCGAAGCTCAAGAGCATGTGTGTCGAGCATTTTTTGCAAACTCTACATGAATCTAGTGAGGACGGATCGAGTGAGCGAATGCTGCTCCAAGCGCAATGGTGAGGTCTGTTTTGGCGTAGGTGAGGTGCTCGTTCTCTGTCTCTGGAGTTGGTGCAATCTGCCCATGTACTTTGCTCCTATTCTCGCTCTGTACAGAGTACGCCGTCTGGCTTGTACTTTGAAGGAGGCTGTCCTATTGGATGATTAGCAGTCCGCCTGTCGTTTGAGTTTATTGTTGGATGTCAACCTGATGATGTTCGTTGACTGTAGAGCGTAACACTAAGATTTATAGCATTCACTGACTTGCTCATGAGCACATGAAGGAGATGTATACATCTCATCGTCTACTGTATACCCACACAGTTCTCTACAAGCAGAGAATCAAGCCTTTACCTGCTCTGCATGCTTCTGGTCTTTCACATCCAGCACAATACTCAACCCGCACAGGGATCAATCCGCCAAAGGTTCAACCCACGAAAGGTTCAACCCGCAGAGGGTTCGACCCGTCAAAGGTTCAACCCACGAATGTTTCAACCCGCAGAGGGTTCGACCCGTTAAAGGTTCAACCCGTCAAAGGTTCAACCCGTCAAAGGTTCAACCCGTCAAAGGTTCAACCCGTCAAAGGTCCAACCCGTCAAAGGTTCAACCCGCCAAAGGTTCAACCCGAAATGCCAGCAAGAGTTCAACCCGAGAATGCTGCGCCATCGAGATGATGGCATCAAGTGTCCTGCTCATAGCACACATCTGAGGCATCTTCTCATTTACCTGCGTGGTTTTCTGGAGGAATACTCATTCCGTCTTCTTTATTATTTCCGGTCCTCAGAGGCCCAATAAACACCACAATGTTTATCTTGCTGACACTTCAACCCATCGATGAACCTGGTAGCGGGTTCGACCCGCCAAAGGTTCAATCCGAAAACGGTTCAATCTAGTAGGCAGCCTAGCCAGTTGGGCCCATCGGTGTATTGAAGGGTTTGGATTGTTGGTATAACTGCTAGTGTAAAAGAAAAAATATTATGATTTGAAGACGATCGATATAATTCTCACAATCTCCTGTCGTAAAGATTATGGAGCGCCGTATGTACATCGCAGAATCCACGGTCTCTCATGCAGTGTGTAACAAGATCCCCGCTGACACGTAGTGATCGAGGTGTCATTCAAGTACAGGGATATGACACCCAGATAGAAACTGGTCTATGCATATGCGTATGACTATGATAGTTTCGCTTATAAGAACCCGAAATGCAAATGCTCCTGCAGACCGTAAACGCCATTCCAAGCCGCCTTGCAAGTGACTACTGACCACCCAAGCCAGGTCATTTGTCCAGATTCTTGGTCTTGACCATCCGTCCAAGAAGCTCTTTACAATGTTTCTCGCTGTATTGCTCCCAGATCTCATATAACGATACCAGCTCTTGAGTGCATTCGATCACCGCTTTGATGTCGACCTCGCTTTCCGCCAGCCAGCCGACCAACTTCTGAATCCTGGGAGGTGGACCACTGCCGTTTTTGTCTCCGAGCGCTGAAAGCATGTTCAGTCCCCCGTCTCGCATGGCCCCAGCTAATGACGGAGCGGCAGATCCGTGGAAGCTTGTTTGGCTTGGCTTGAAGACGATGGCCACGATGATGGCCATGACAGCGATGACGTGGGGCGGGTACAGGAGCGGTAAGTCTGTGAGATAGTGGTCATTGATGACGGACCAGGCCAGTGCTACCTCATCCGAGGTAAGTGATAACTCGGGTGTCAGTTCCGAGAGAGTCCGGTATGGATGATGTATGATCAGTTGTGAGTGCATCTCTGATATGAGTGCGAACTCGCATTCTCCCAATTTCGATACATCAGGGGCAATGAATTCTGCGCTTTGTCAATCATGATGGCGTTGAAAGCGTGGGAGGCCACATACCTGACCAGAAGTTGCGAGCTTCTGCGACGACGAAGCGGATGTGCTGGGGGCACTCCTCCATCTTACAGGCGAGATAGAAAGCTGTGGTGACGACCAGATACGGGTTGGTGTGTCGGATTTCATTCTTAGTATAGAACCGTTTTATATAGACCTGGGCGGTAGCTAGGGCCTGTTGTCTGGTGGAGGTTCTCTTTCCGAGTTTGATCAGTTCTGTTGGTGATCTTAGCATGAACCCTCGAGGCAGGCTGCGAGAGGACCTCTATTCTTACGTTGGCTAAAATATATGTTCAGTAACCTTTGATCCGGCAAAGGAAACTGGGTATGCGCGACCTTATCTCGCTCCTTGAAGCCTTCTCGAATCTCCGCCAGGCGCTCTCGGGAGAACAACCAGTGACGACGTTGCGTCGATACCCAGTAGTTGGCCGCCATGGGAAGAGTTCATGCACCGAGCGGAGTGTAGATCAGGAAGTCGCACGAGAGAGGACAGAAATGGCCCCACGCATACTTGACTGGCCCGGCCACTCGTATGGAGGAGTAGTATGTAGAGTGTAGGCGGAGGTGTCCAGTGCGGGTAAATCCAACTCCACGAGGATAGCACGGAAGGGACAGAGGAGACCGCGATTGAGCGGACGCGTTCTCACCACGACACCCGGTCGATGGAGCGAAGATGCCGCGAAGATCTCAAGAACCCGATGCTGGGTGTCAACAACGTGAGGATCTGGAACTGATGCGGGCTGTCAACGCGACCACTGCAGGACGGTCACCTGA
>RHLO01001088.1:0-12252 GCA_003719415.1 Aspergillus olivimuriae
TTTTTTTTTTTTTTTACCCCTTCTTGTGTGAAGGAGTACGAACCAGGCTGTGAAAAAGGTATGCTGGAGAAAAAAGACCAAGTATTGGCTCCTGCAACCTGGCAGGGATCAGGACCATCTATTCACTATCTGCATCATTGCACATTCGTCAAGATGCCACGAAGGATTGAAGGGGCTGGAAAGTCCAAACCAAGATTGTTGATCCTCGTCAGGTCCACCGTGTCAAGTATGGGACTGTTCCGGCAATGCAGCAATCTAGACTGGTCTTTCCTGGACCATGCAATAATAAGACTTAATCTATAAAATTGTATTCACCGCCGGTGTCTGGGCTTGCCAGCAACAAAGGCTATTCACTGTCCGGTTCAATTCTTCTGCACTGTCCAGTAGCAAGCTGAACCGGAACATTCCATCTCCATGCTCCAAAAGTAATATCAATCACGGCATCATCTCCAAAACAGTATCACCTTCAAAATACCCTCTTCCCACCCATCACCAAGCACAACGCCGCATATATCCCCTTCAGCCAAAATAAAGAGTCCACGATCAAATTGAAGGTGCTCGGTACCCTCCCTCCATCCACCAGACTAGACAACTAAACGTCCAAGCTAGACGGCTCCTCATTTCCCCCCTACAGAGTTATCCATCCAAGCAAACCTCCAACCCTATCTGCCATCCAAAGCGCCCAAAAGAACAAAGTCAGCCAACAAAAACTACCCGCAAAATGACCTCCCACAAAATCCTCAACTACTTTCTCTCCATCCCCCAATGCGCCACCCTCCTCTCCTCCCCGGAGGTCCAAATCGGCGGCGGACTTCGACCCGCAACAACAACACTCAACCCCCTGATCGACGAAACCCTCCGACTAAACGACGGAATCATCCGTACCATGTACTTTACCAAACCTGCCCCAGAAGACGCTACGACCGCCACTTCCTCGTTCCCCTCTTCTTGTGAGCAAAAGCCCCGACAGGCATACCAACTCCTCCAACTCGGCCGAGGCGTCATGGGTCAACCGGGGACGGTGCATGGGGCATTCCAGTCAGCACTGATGGATAACCTGACCGGGACGTTGATTTCGATGATGGGGCTAGATCAGGGCCGGGGGATGTTGACGCTGGGGTTGAATATCTCGTTTAAGAGGCCGATTCCGCTGCCGGCGGTGGTTGTTGCAAAGGCGTGGTTGGATCGGGTGGAGGGACGGAAGATGTTTATTCGGGCGGCGGTGGAGGATTTGGATGGGGGAGTGTATAATACGGCGGAGGCGATTTGGATCATGAGGAGAGAGAATAAGATTTGATCAGGGGGCTTTGGTTGATAGCTTGTCAGTTTCAGCTGATTGGGGTTGTAATTTGGATATCTGCTATGATTGTGTTAATTGTACATGGCAAGCGACATTCTGGTTGAACCCGCGATTATCATGGTTTTGGACTTGAACATAGTAATAAGACTTGTCATTTTGTGCTTCCTCACTGGTAGAAAGGACGTAGACTTCTCGCACTCAAGTGAGTTTGCAACATCGAGGCGATACCAGGCCCATAAGCCTAAGCTATCGGGATCCCAGTCTGGAGCGCTGCCACACCCTTAGGACCCAGAACGTCTTCAAGACTGAGCCAGGAATGTACCAGGTCATCCGATTTACCGTGATCATAAGCGACATCATCCTGGATCAGCTCTTTGTTCTTGCAGAAGACTCTGAGCTCTTTGCATGCTACATCGCCATTCTTCTCCAAGTATTTCCGCATCACGTCGCCAGCACTCATGACAATCCGACTCATGATCTCGGCACCACCCTTTCCAAGACCCAATTCGCGTGCAGTTTGGGCCGAGCCTTGCGCAACGTGAAGGATAAGCAGGACAATATTGGATATGAATGAATCATTAGGGAGATACGCCGACGTGAAATATTGAACAAATTTGTGGTGCTCTTTGTCTCGAATGAGTCTGAGCAATTCGATGGATCATTTATGCATCCCAAAGTAGTTGTACAGAATCACAGGCTCTTCCTCAAACAATTTAGTCTTGAGGAAAGCGAGGAGGTGTAGTATGTCGATACTATGGGTATCAGACCACTTCCGGGTAATGATGAGTTCCGGGTTGGTTTTCTGAAGCGCCTTGCTGGATCGATCAAGTTTCGATTTTCGTGAAAGTTCGTCCAGGATGCTTTTAATATTTTTAATCCCGACATTTTCTCCCGGGTCACCCCCGTACTGGGCGAAGAACAAGTTCGCGACTTCAGTGGTGGGCTTGAGCACCCGAGCATTCTTGCCGTCAGGCTTGTGGAATCTATTGCTCCGGGAATCACAGGCAAAATTGGCAGTGGATGAGATGTCGGTGGCCAGCTCAAGGCGATTCAGCGATTCCGTAGCGTTCTTTGGCCGCGATCCACTGAAAACATGAGATTCGCCATGGATCTTGAGGAAAGCATCCATGTCAGGCCATCTAAGGTCTTTGTACGTTGGTGAATTTAGGACCAGGTTGTGTAAGAAGGCCAGTTGTTGGACGTCGTACCATTGGGTGACAAGTTGCTGGCCGACAGACTGCATTCTCATATTGAGATTGAACAGCATCAAGCCGCAGAAGATAGCGTGCTGCGAGAACAGTAAGTGCTTCTCGGGTACAGAGCCAATTTGGTCGAGTTGTACACTGGCTCGGACATCTTGGAAAACGTCTTCTATGATGTATGACTTCACGGCTGATCCTATACTCCGAATTTCCTGGTCACCCTCCTTGGGCCAAAAGCTCGGCTGCGGGTGTGTTTTGGATAGCTTGAAATAATCATCGATAGTCTTCTGGATGCGAAGGCCAGACATTCGAAGGTCTCCAAATGCACCCAAGGTGCTTTGTCGCATGCTATGATGGACGTCGAGGAAAATCTGCGCGGCGAAACATAGCCAAAGAGTGACCTTTTGAGTTTTCGCATAGTCAGAAAGGCCTCGAGTGATGGCATCCTCGGTAGGCAACCGGATGTTGAACATATCGACCATGCAAAATTCTGGCAAAATAGAGAGAAGGATGATTTTGTCTTCGTTGAATTTCTGACCCACAGACATTCGCTCTCTGTCCGCTTTTGGGTTGTAGGTGCCAAAGTATCCTTTTTTGAAGACCGGCAGATGATCATCCTGGAGGACATTTGCGAAGGACTCAAGCAAGACCCTGGTGGGCATATAGCACCATTCGGCTACATCAGCCATATTCTTGTTGTATGGCAGGCCCACCTCCACGGATGGAGTCGCAGAAATACCGCGGGTATAAACAGCGAGATTGAAGACGATATCCTGGACATCCTCCTTTCTCCCAGGAAGGGAAGTACGCCAGTCCGCTTCCACCTCATCCACAAGATCTCGGGCAATTTTCAAAGCACTATCAGTCACAACAGCGGCGTTCATCAGGTCGATTTTCTTATTTTGGTACTCCGACCAGGTGATGCCAATGAAGGTTCGCATATTGTCCAAGTCTTGAAGCAAGCAGAGGGTCTTGAAGAACAGAGGACCAAGATATGAGTCTCCTGCCTCATTCCCTCCCTCTTCAACGACATTCACCTTGACAATCGCCTTCGATTCGGTGGATACCGATTGGGTTTGCGAAGTCTCCTGGGGTTCCTCCAACGTGAGAACTGCAAACTTATTCAAGAATTTGCTGTCATTGGCATGGTCACTTTCAGCCTCCGCAGTCGGGGACGATTCTTTCGCGCCTGGCTTCGTGGGCGGGTTGGTCTTCCACTCAAGATCGTCGCAAATTTGCTCCAGCACGGTGATGAAATGAGCATGGCGCTTGTTGTTGGCAGAGTCGCCCCGGCCCAAGAACCAGGAAGTGACCGACTTTCTCAATTTGATGGCGCGGTTCACGATGGTGAGAACTGATTTGGGTACCGTGAGAGCAGAATTGCCCACCACCTCGGCGAGTTTTTGCAGATCTTTGATTGTGGCATTGTAATGAGGTGGATCTGCATTTACGCCATGACCTTTGCTTTCATGTTTACCCTTTCTCACAGTAAGAATGGCAGCAGCCAGACCTGGTGGTTGATAGCCGCATTTATTGGCTGTTTCCAGTAGCCAGGTTGCAAAGGTATCAGTGTCTGCTTTGTACCGTGCGTAACTACTCTGCAGGAATTCAGGTAGCATGTTGGTAGTTGCAGTCTGGCAGGAGTTAGAAAGCTGCTGGTAAACAATTTGTGGGGTTTAGAATCGGATCCAAGTTGAGGGTGGATTGGAACAACTGTCCGGGTCAATCATTCCCGGGACTCCGGATTTGACTCTCGATTGATAAGAGATGTGACATGTCTCAGTTCTGCATAATGAGCCACGGCAGCACCGCAATACCGGCAGTGGATCATGCGATGAGTTGCTAACTCGTAGGATCAACCGAATTTCCCATGAGACCCTGCGCTGGACCAAAGAAAGAGTGGAAGAGAGATGAATTGATAAGCTAACTATCGAGGCCAGAGATGATCGCATAGATACAGCCATCGCACATGCGATGTCTAAAGCAAAACATGCGGATGAAGGTGTGCACAGGGTACATAGTCACTCCTTTCACTCCGTATTCTATCCCACGCTAGGGCACATTGTCAACTACTAGACCACAGGTCGACGCGGGGGGTCGGTGGCTATCTATACCAGCACTAGTGTCACTAAATGAAGATAGGTAGTGTCATGTCGTGAGAAACCATCTATTATAGAGAGAAACAACAGGTTCGTCTGATTTGACTCTATAAACAGCGTCACAAGTTTAACGCTATCGGCATCTCGTGTGAGTCCATTACCTATTGATGAAGCTCTGTAACCTGTTTCTAGACAGAAAATGAAATGAGAGATCTATATGACCCCAGGTCAGTGGGGCGCTTGTCCTATAGTATTGTCGTAGGCAGATTAGACACAGCTAGTTAGTGGTCTCAAACGCAATCTCTCCAGCCTTTGAGCTGCTCGAAATTTCTGGTGATAACACTCGTTGCTCGTCAACTCATTATTGAGTTCAATGGCAGGAATGGCCGTCTCACATTCTCAGGAAGATCAAGATATCTGAGGCTCCACAAGCCGACTGTCAAAAAAGCCAAAGGGAGGAGGAATGAGTCAGCACCCGCTCCCCACCAACGTGGGATGAACCGCCTCCGAAAATCGCCGCCGCAATAACTCTGCAGCATCGCGCATCCCAGCCCAAGATCTCTGCTTTCCTGCTATGTTAGGCACCCATTGGCGACTGACTGGCCTTTCCTCCGTTTCTTCTATCGTCACCCACAACCTCAAGTTCGCCTCGAAACGATTCCTCAACACCCCCGCCATGCCGCTGTCCAAATTGCAGGGTTTGAAGCTCCCCGCCTCGGCGGACTTGCATGGTGCGTATTCCATGTAGCTTATGTACCCCGCCATCTGGCTAGCTAGCTGTCTACCTATGGGGGGTCAATTGCTTGCTTGCTTGGGTGGCACGCCACAATAGAGATATCGCTAATGTACCCTTTAGTTCACCTTCGTGATGGGGACATGATGGAACTGGTGACCCCCACCATCCGACAGGGTGGTGTGAACACGGTCTTCGTCATGGTAAGAAGATAACTACACGAACGAATGAAGAAGAGAGAAATCAGATTCGACCAAAAGAATCCTAAATAACACGAAACCTCCCTCACTACTAGCCAAACCTGGTCCCGCCCGTCACCACCGTCGACCGAGCCCTCGACTACAAGAAGCGCCTCGAGGCCATCGAACCCAACGTCAACTATCTCATGTCGCTCTATCTCCACGAGACCGTCACCCCCGAGACCATCATTGAGGCTAAGAAGCGAGGCATCACCGGTGTCAAGAGCTACCCCGCCGGCGTCACCACCAACTCCTCCTCCGGCGTCATCGACTATACCCAGTTCTACCCCGTGTTCGAGGAGATGGAGCGTCAGGATATGGTTCTCAACCTCCACGGTGAAGTGCCCTCGCAAGGCGACGTGACCGTCCTGTCGGCTGAGGAGCGTTTCCTCCCTACCCTGCTCCAGCTGCATGAGCGCTTCCCCAAGCTCCGCATCATCCTGGAGCACTGTACCACCGCCGCCGCAGTGGAAGCCGTCAAGAAGTGCGGTCCCACGGTGGCTGCCACGTTTGTCCCCCTTCTCTCTCCCTCCACCTGATAAAGTTGTCTTTCAAGGCCACGTCCTAACCAACCTGTAGTATCACTGCGCACCACCTTTCCATCATCATCGACCACTGGGCTGGCGACCCGTTCTGCTTCTGCAAGCCCGTCGCAAAGACCCCCGCCGATCGCGACGCTCTCCTCCGCACCGCTGCCTCCGGCAACCCCAAGTTCTTCTTCGGCTCCGACAGCGCTCCCCATCCGGCCGCGTCCAAGCGAGGCGGCGACAAGATCGCCGCGGGTGTGTTCACCCAGCCGTATACCACGCAACTCGTGATCGACGCCTTCGAGCAGGCCTGTGAGAATGGCGTCCTGAAGGAGGAGGACATCACGCCCGAGATCCTCGAGGGTTTCATGGGTAAATTCGGTCGCGCGTTCTACCAACTCGGCGAGGAGACAAAGGAGTTCATCACAGTGGACAAGAAGGACGAGAAGATTGTCAACATCCTGCAATCCGACAAGGTGGACGTCGTGCCTTTCCGTAGGGATCAGCAGACGTGGAGCGTTTCGTGGTCCTCATAGAGCGGGCGGGTCACCATATTGAGTTGTATAGAAAACCACCCCAGACAGCTCTTGGTTTGTGTAAATAGAGTGGAGAAAAAGTCTTTTTTTGTTCGGATATTCGGCTGCCGTTGCGGTCTGGGAGTGTTTATTCCGACATCTTGTCGCCTTGAGTAAGCATTCCGGTGACAGTTTCGAGCGCCTGCGCCTCGGAGAGGTCGATCTTGCGCCCCGCGACCACGGGATTGCCATCTGAGCCGACACCAAGCTGTCCGGCACGTTCAAGATGTAATCGGATCCGGCTCTCGATGTACTCGGCTCTCTCGTCGCGTTTCGGCTCTGCGTTGGTGTCATCCGCAGGCTGTTGCAAAGTCGACAGTCGGGGTCGGAGTTGTTTCACGATCGATTGCAGCGCGGGCAACTGGGACAGGATAAAGGTTGTGTTGGTGGTCAGGGGTTTGTGGAGGGAATTCGATGCCGCTGCAACGCCGACTCGTAGTTGTCGCGCGGCCGGGCTGGAGGTCAAGAAAGCCAGGTCCATGTCGTTGGACTGAGACTGCGCAGGAGGCTCGGGTTCACCCTCCGTTTTAGTCGCGCTGGCGGCATTGGTCGCTTTGACGGTCGACAAAATCGACCGGAGTTGCGAAATGACAGCGTCGTTCCGCGCGCATTCTTGCTTCAGCGCCCGGTTGAGTTTCTTGGTTTCTTGTAGCTTCCGCCGTTGGGCGACAATGGACTCCGGGGTCGGCGCATCAGGCGGAGGACGCAGCATAAGGTTCTACAGAGGCAAGACAAGTTAGTACGCTGTGGGGTTTCGTCAAAAGCCGTCCATTCAAGGAGATGTTCGCACCTCATAATGTTTCAGTCGGATCCATCCCAGCAGCTCATCGTCTACTCTGAACGAGTTTCGCAGAACGACAATCTCAAACTTATCAAACGCCTTATCAACTGTGGACTCCAACAGCGTCTCGAGCTGATGCAGCCCATTCTCAATCTCCAGTTTCGCCTCTGGATAGACGACATTGCCGTCCTCATCCGTGTCGGGGATCGTGGAGCCATTCGTCGCGTGCGAAAAGCCTAAGCGCTCGGGCGGGGTCGAGAGGAGGCCGGTTTCAAGACTCGAGATCGCTTGGTAGATAAGGTTGTTGATCGAGTTGATCACATCGTCGATGAGGGACTGCGATTCGGGTGAGCGGTATGATCTATTGGCAACGTGATGTTGGTTGAGGGGTAAGGGTCACGGCGCATGGCGCACATGGTACGCACCAGAGGGGTGTAGCTGAAATGCTCTGTGAGCAGAGACTTGGTCGCATCGTCCATTTTGAGAGGATGACACTGGACATATGCATACCCAGACGGTGGAAGGGCGGCGTTGCAGCGTGGGGAGGTCGTCGTGGAGGAGAGACGCGTTGCGCGGGAGATAAAATAGTTGATCGCCGAGTTTGGGACGCGAGACAGCGCCAAGACCGCCATTCTTGCTGCTCGTGTGGTTTCGATCTCTACAATTGACTATGGGATTTCATGTGTACAAAAAGCTCTGCGATTGTTCTTCTGCCGCAATTGTCATCAATTAATATCATTGTGCAGTTTCATTGTAATCGTCTAATGATGCATCGCATCCATCGCTTGCGGCTGAGAAAACAACGGGCATATGGAGTAAGCTTTCACCACACCAACCCTCTAGAATTAACCATTTCCCCTGAAATTGAGAAATCTCTTGTTTTTCTTTGATCATCGCTCTGTGTCGAGGAACAATTCTCCACAGCTTGGACTGGTGCCAGATGAGTCATGATGATCAATGTCTAGTCACTAAGTAAGACACTTGCACCGCCTATACGAAGCTTTGACTCACCACCCGCCGCCATTCGTGATTGGGCTGCACCTACAATGATTGTGACTCCTGTACTGGACACTCTCATGTCTCATCTGATTCTACCATCACTGCGACCAGACACGGCAATATTGGGGAATCATCATGGGCATACGAGTAGAATGTAGAGATATAAGAAAGATGAAGCAGACCGGTTCACTTGATGCCGCAGTACATTGCCTCTCTCATCCTCAATCATACCATTATCAAAAACCGAAATTTACAGACATCCATTATGGCTGAAGAAGAACCCACCTATCTCCCTTCATCTCCGAAGAGTGGCGATTCTGATTATCCGACATCGACAACCAGGAGACCAGAACCGACAGAGAATCGACTTCGGCCTGCAACAGGTACATAATAGATCAAAGCACGTGATCATATACATAGGCTGATGCCCAGGCTATAGACGTTATCAACCGTCTAATCTGGGACCCCAAATTCAACAGCAGTGACTACACCATCGTGTACGAGGACCGCTTCGAAGGACGAATGGAAGTTTCCCTTGACTCGTGGAAGAGAGAGTCCACGGACGAGGAGTTTATTCCACAGCATCGAATTGTATACATTGTCCGAAATACAGACCGAGACGTTGTGTGGGATCGCAGACGGCGGATTGACAAAGTCTTCCTCAGTGGGAACTCGGCATTTGATTATTTGGCATTTTTGAGTTGAGCGGCAGCCAGCATGAGATTACCGTGGGAAATGCATACTGTTCGGAGTACCTTGTATTATCACTATCAATGGAAGGAACTTACCTGCCGAGCCATACTATCGTGATGAGTCTTCGTGGCTGCCTTCAAAAGTAACACATAGCAAGAGGAAAGCGCAGAGGCCGTGGATTCAACTTTGGAACTCTGCCTGGCACCCCCGGGCGCTCGAATGCAAGAACTCTCCCTCTCAGTGTTTCTCCTGTTTCTCCCATAGGTGGTTACCACACGCATGCGGACAGGAAAAGGAAAAAGTCCAGAAAAGTGTCCTCATCGTGCACGATCCTCACAGGGTGAACTCAAGATGGCCACCAGGGCAAACATTTTCGATTTTCACTCCCTCAGAAGACAAAACTTATCATCAAGCTCATCTGAAAGCCTCTCCCCAACAGATCCGGTGATAAAAGCGCCTATCCTATTTGAATCATCGACAGGAAACATGACCACGCCCGATCCCGATGTCAGGAAGAAACTGGCGATGGACAATGAGCCTGTCCGACCATATCTAGGCACGGAAACGAGTTTCGATGGGGACACCATTGCTGCTGGTCTGGCAAAGAGCTTGGCAGTAGGCGCAAGAATCGGCAAGGTCGCACACAAACGGGTCGAAGAGCAGACGCTCCTTCGATCCAAGAGCCAATACTTTGAAGGCATGTTCACTGGTCGTGGTGATCATGTATCTTCTCGGGCCAAAGTGTGTGACAACTCGATCATGGTCGTGGAGCTCAAACTGAACAAGAAGGTAAGACGCATGCCGGCTTCCCAATGAGCAACATCAAATTCATCATTTGCTTCCAGATCAAAGACGAAGATTCGTTGGCATCGGCAATTTCCTCGCGTATAGCACGAATCTACCAAAGACTCGAGAGCCAGCTGATGGTGAATATCCAACAAAGCGCATGTCTTCGCTTCGGTAGCTCAAACCAACCGGCTTACTTGATGAAAATATTCGCACTGCCGTCATTCATCGGCCCCATTACCAACTTGCGATGTACAATCCTCATCCAGGCTGCTATTCAGGAGCTCCTGCACATAGTACCGAGCCGTGGAGTTGTGTTGTACTGTCCAGTCCCAGAAGACAACTTTGCGACCAACGGAGTGACGTTGTCGGCTGAAGCTGTACGCCCGGAGCGCCTGCACGAAGGGGAAAACTCTGGGATCTTCAAAGCACTTTCACAGTCGATGAGCCGGCGTTTGAAGACCAGTAGTTCAAGTAGTGCACCTGTTTCAGAGACCAGTACGTACTCATGGAAGCAGGGGTCCGAAAGCCTGACGTCAACATCTGGTGCGGCCGAGGGTTCAGAGATACAGGACGCTCAGACTGTTGATCCTACTTCACCTTCGGTCAGAAGATCTCGCAGTCTTCGTCGGTTTCTGTCTCGTCGACGACCCATTCGGCAATCTTCCGCCGGGGAGGGCAGGGCCAACAAAGCGGAGGAAGCTAAGGAGCGGGACTAGGAATTTCCTTGTATTCGATTATACCCCACGTTCATTTATTGTCTTTCTTTCAAGGCGTGATTGTTTTGGGGAAAGGGGAGTCCATGACTCTGTGTAATGCCTAGGTGGTTGGACCTTGTTTCTGTGTCAGAAACCTGGCTGTCAGTAAACATGGAACCTGGAGAGAAGCTTGTTTCATCCATAAATAGATTGATATTGATTGGCTGTCCATATTTGTTGTATCGGCCTTTGTAGTTGGGGACGAACACTTGCCTTGGCTAAAAGTAGGAACCCGAGCTATATAAACCTTGTTCCTTCGACATCACCAGTACCTCCAACTGGACGGCTTCGCACCATGGCACAGGACAAGATCACCGAGATTGAGGGCGACCTCTTTGATGCGCCTGAAGGAGCAGCGCTGATCCGTAGGTGAAGTCTAGACCGTGAGATTTCAGGATCTGATCTGACGGACTGGACAGATGCATGCAATTCTCAAGGGATTTGGGGGGCAGGCATCGCCAAGGCCTTTCAGTCCAAGGTGAGCAGTCCATCGCAGCCTCCTTGGATCTCAAGCTAAGCTGGGAGGATTCTATAGTACCCCGCTGCTTTCAAGGTCTACCGCGATCACTGCCAGCAGCTACTCCAGAAGCCGCAACAGATCACCGCATCAACCGCTCCAGATGACCCGGTCGCATTCTCCAAAAGCGTGAATCTTCCCACCGGCACAGCGCTGTTGATCCCGCCCCAGGAGGCGGATATCAATAAAGGATCAAAAAGACACTGGGTAGTCTGCTTGTTTACATCTCCCGATTTTGGCCGAAAGTTGGCTCCGCCAGAGATCATCCTCGAGAACACTCTCCTGGCTGTCGCAGACTTGAAACGTCAAGTGCATGCTCTTGAACCGGGGCAGATCAGTGAACTCTGGTCTTGTCGATTCAATGCGGGGCTGTTCAGAGTTGACTGGCGTCACTCGCGGAAGGTATTGGAGGATTTTGGCCTAACGGTTACTGTGGTTCGTCCTGTGGGAGAGGCATTGTAGAGTCCGCCATCGGAGTTGGTCCAATCCAGCCTACGCTGACCAGCGACGGGGACTTGAGACGGCAGCATGAAGATGATGACATTAGAATGATTATATCTTGCTCGAGGGTGCCTGCATGAGACTCGAACATACAAACGTCCTTTGTTTGTTTTCTTCTCCAATCACAGCCAGTGTAATATGTAGTAGCCATTCCGGTCACCTGACCTCGCGTTTTCCGCGCGCGACAGACGCATCATCACTTGGACATCTTCTTACTCGCATTATCATTGCCGATTCCTCCCCCCTCAATCTTGGCCCATCCTCCCCTCTTCTGAGCTCTCACCATGCCTCCCGAGCGCCAACCCCCCCAGAAACGTCGTCGTCTCCCCTTCAACCCTCCGCGCATGCAATCCCCCACCGTCGCGGGTCCCTCCTCCGCCGCCGCACCAGCGCGAACATCCTCAAAATCCAAACCAACATCCACAAAGACAACACAAGCCTCCTCATCATCCTCAAAACCCACTGATAAAGCCCCTGCCACACACAAAGAGAAACAGAAACCGACGCAAAAACAAAGACAAAAGCAAAAGCAACCACCTGAA
>RHLO01001091.1:0-23941 GCA_003719415.1 Aspergillus olivimuriae
CCCCCCTTCCCGTGAACCCCAAGCGCAGCGCGCAAATCAACAAGCTCCGCGACTCCGCCAATACCGCCCAACGCAAGAACAACCACGCCGAGGCGATCCGTCTGTACACCTATGCGATTGACATGGCGCTGGGTCGGCCCGGCTGGGAGCCGGTCACGCTGACCCGCGAGGAATTGTCGGGATTGTACGCCAACCGCGCGCAGGCGTATATGGGCTTGCAGGCGTGGGCGGAGGGTATGCTCGATGCGAAATGTGCGGTGGAGAGTAAGCCGATGGGGAATGTGAAGGCGTGGTGGCGGGCGGGGAAGTGTTTGGCGGAGATGGGACGGTTTGAGGAGGCGAAGACGTTGCTTATTCGGGGCTTGGAGGTGGAGGGGAAGAGCGAGGGGGCGAAGGAGGTGGCTGCGTTGTTGAACGAGGTTGAGGAGAGGATTAAGCGGTCGTAGGTGGTGGTTTGTCCGCCTGTCCTTTTGTCCCCTGGGTGGGTTTGAGGTGGTGTGGTGGTGATGGAGGGAAGTGTGTGCATTATGATTACCCCTGTTGCAGTTGTTTATATCTGGCATCTGCTTGATTCTGTTCTGTTCGTTCTTGCTTCATGGGATTGATTCGGTTCGTTTGGCGTTGGGTTATAGATCTAGGATCTAGGTATTCAACATGATACATCCATGGTGTATTACGGCACCAATATGGCTGCATGTACACGAAGTACTCGACAAACTAGTTCTATAGACCCCATCCTTTAGTGGGATGCCATAATCCACATTACTGATTAGTAGTCCAGTCCATGGTGGTCACTGACGGAGTACAGGAGCCATTCTGATCCTGATGCGCTGGTGAACTTCCATAAAATAGGTAGTCAACCACTATGAACTACGACCCCTTGACCAGAAAAACATGAATACCTGACTTTGGTGATATCGTGATGTAGTAGTGTCTACCACTAATCGTCAGGGTCACCGGGGGTATAGATCACATCAGACCACCGGGTCAAGGGTCTGAAATCGTTTGGTATGTGGCTTACCCAGTCAGGGGAACGAAGGACATTCTCGGTCGGTATACAATATCCGAGGAACGAGAAATCAAGAGTTATAAGCTTACAGTCTCTCGCACCTTTGAATGGTTAAGTGGACATGGCATCGAAGGGGAGGACAATTTTGGTTGTCGTATCCGGAGTGATGGGGAGGGTATGGGAAGGAAGAATATTTTACAGAAGAAAACGTCAAGTGACGCTTGCATATTTGCTTCGAGTGGGCTTGCTATGTAAATGATCGATAAGAAAGAAGTCCATATGATGGGATGTTGATCAAAAAAAGTCAAAAAGAAATACTTCCGATGCGGGGATTCGAACCCCGAGCTGCTGTGTGAGAGAGAGAGCCACAGCGATGTTAGCTTAGCTTAGCCATTACACCACATCGGAAGTGATGGGATTTGGTCAAAAAAGAATCAAATCCGATGCGGGGAAACGAACCCCGAGCTGCTGTTTGAGAGACAGCGATGTTAGCCATTACACCGCATCGGAAGTGATGGGATTTTGATCGAAGAAGAGTCAAAAGAAAATTCTTCCGATGCGGGGAATCGAACCCCGAGCTGCTGTGTGAGAGACAGCGATGTTAGCCATTACACCACATCGGATGTTACGTATCGTATTTTCAAGTTTTATATTCTATGTTCGAGCATTCTTGACATGGGAAAGAAGCCTTACACAGACTGATGACACTACGGAGTCCCTAGGTTTTTTGTTCGACCCTATTTGTTTTATTATTATAACTGTCCATCTTCTCAAATTCTAAAATTGACCAAGTCCAGTGCAATAAAAAGTCAATGATCCTGTGCGCTTATATAGCGCTACAAGAAATATCAATACTCCGACCCGCTTATATATCTTACCACAGGTGACCCTTCCATTGATGACTATATGCCGGTTTCCCAACCATCAAGAGAAAAGTGAGTGGAGGCAATTGAACCCATAACCCATGACCGATTCACAAAATCTCCATATCAAGGAAAGCCAGTCCGCATAGGCGGTGGTCCATGCAAGCGTCAACACCGAATCATCATCTGGTCCCCGGAAATCCCACCAGGGCCATTGTAAACACAGCCCAGCATCTCTCAGCAATGCCAGTAGAGTCCTGCGGTCAGATACATGTGACGAAGACATCATAGGTTAATTATCATGTATCCGCAAGCTCCCGGATGAATCGTAGGCATGTCGCCAGGCAGCACATCAACAGTCCATTAGAGATGTGTCTGGTGACTGATGTTGGCCCCAATCGAAGATTGATTAATCTTGGGTACAAACATGTCTAATAATATGATAAAATTTGGTCAACTGTAGCCGAACGGAGACCGCCTACCAATGAATAGCCTGCACATGCTCGTGAAGAGTATAGAGTATAAAAGGCGGGAAGCTCAGAAATACCCTCGATGTGATACTGGGTTTTGATTCAAATAGTACCTGACTTGATTGTAAGATAAAGATAAACCGAGTCAACCTGGCGGTATCACGCGCAGATGGAGAATGCCGTTCTGTTGCACGAGACACAAATGAGGATCCAAACGGGAAAATGGCTACCGAGCAGGGGATGCAAGTGAGTCTAGATCAACGTGGTTAAGGCAGATAGACATAGATGGTACTTTGCAGATCGGGGAAATATATACACTGTAGTCCCTCCCAGTAGAGGTTCATTGAACTTGAAATGTGTAGTCCTCTATACGTTACGTACATTGCCATCCTTTTAAGATGCTCGTAGGTCAAGGCTCTCTACAACACCATGAGAGAACACCGGCCCGAGAGACTTGCCAAACATACATATGCTGAACCTTCAATGAAGAAAGAAGGAAAATAGCATTGTACAGACAATCAAGTTCTCCTTGCCTTAGATATAATGCATGCTGTGTTTCTGCGAGCAGAATTCTCTCACAGTCTATATCCGCCGTGGATAGATGGGTCTCTTCCCCTAACATGACCTCTTCACATTTCCAAATCAAAAAAGAAAGCGATGCCACCCGATCAGGGAAGCAGGCACTTGGATCAAAACAAAAAAAGAAATGCTTCCGATGCGGGGAATCGAACCCCGAGCTGCTGTGTGAGAGACAGCGATGTTAGCCATTACACCACATCGGATGTTGCTTGATAAAGACATCCAGTTTTTGACATTATCAACGGCTGGTAGGATTTGTCAGTCAAAGTGGAACCACAATCCTCTCTCACGACGCATCATTGGCCGAGAGGTATACTCGCGTGTTTATCAGGCTCTACCGGTGGCGATGGCTGCAATGTCGAAAAAGCACATTAATCTGTAGGACCTTGCTCTGGTAGACAAAGGTGCAGCTCCATCCTTATCTCCTGTGCTCATGACCAACATCTGGCTAGGCATGCATGTGCGTCTTCGCCCGAGAATCGGAAAGCCTTCTCCAACTGGTGACTGCCGCTTTGGGAACACAGCTGCTATCTGATCGACATGATTGAGAAGGCTAGATGATTGGATTCAAGTAGCCGACGTAGTTGTCTATCGCGCAGATTTCCGAGCCTTCGTTATTTACATTGTTGAAAGTATAACGGTGAGTCGCGGCCACTGTGCCGACTAAGTTTTTGAGTATTGAACAATTTCACATCGTAAAGAGCCAGGAAGTCGTTACTGCAATGAGACTTTTAGACAGAGGACCGATGAAGATTTGATCATTGTATATGGGCAATGTGGAGTAAATTGAATACCAATGCTCATACTCAATCTCAGATTGGAAACAAATCAAAGCAATACCTATGGGAAGTGGTAATGCCGTCTAGATCTTAGACAAGTAAATTCATGATTGGCCATTCACCTTATTTTCAAGTTTCAGCCCATGCTCGAAAATAGCTGCGGCCCTCAAGATCGCCTCCTCATCGAATCTTTTGGCAACTATTTGCATACCAACTGGTAACTTCTTCTCTTCTCCCCCCGAGATCACCGTACCAAAGCCACAAGGCATACTAATGGCTGGATGTCCCGTCACGTTAAACGGCGATGTATTGGATACAATTCCAATCGCCACCTTGACCTTCTCCATCATACTTCCAGGTGTCCCGTCAGCCCTGGCCAGCTCAGGATGCGGCATCGCCACAGTCGGTGTGGTAGGCATGATCAATACATCCACCTGCTCCAGCGCAGAGTCATACGCTTGTCTCAATTCGAACACCTTACGGTGCGCCTTGGCGACCAATGCAGGATCAAATGTCTTTTTCAAATATTCGGATGAGAACATCAAGTTCATGATGCTTGGATTGTTCGCACTGAGCAGGTCATACATTTTCTGGTCTGGTGGGAAACGAAGCTGGAAGTGCGGCGGGTTGAATGTGAGGATGCCCGGATTTTCTTGTGCACAAGACCAGTCTTTCATCTGGGCACGAGTAGAGACGGTCCAGATTGCTGGTCCTTGCATGTGAAGCGGCACTGATACCTCAATGACTTTGGCACCAGCGGCCGTGAAAGCCTTTTTCGCTTCAAGAATTTGGTCCCCCACGTCATCAGAGAGACCTGGAATCTCTAACCCTTCTTTCAGGATTCCAATCCGCAGGGGAGTCGCTTCAGGAGCTCCTAGCTCTGATTCGATCTTGTCCAGGATGGCAGAGTATTTAGGAATCTTGTCCCGTAATGGGCTTTCTGGTCCCATGCGAGTGTCAATGCCATCGTACCCAGCTAGGGTCTCCAATAGAAGGGCCATGTCCTGAAGCGAGTTGGTCATGGGTCCCAGGTGGTCAATCATGGGAGTCAGAGTAATGGCACCCGTATAAGGAATCAAGCCGTGAGTAGGTTTGAGCCCGTAGATACCGTTGTACGAAGCAGGGATACGGATAGAACCACCCTGATCTCCTCCAATAGCCATGTCCACCCTATCACCGAGGGGCTGACAGCCATCTGGGTCGACTGCATTGATCCCCAGCAGGCCGCCGCAGCCACTACTGCAGCCACCACAAGTATACCCCTTGGCCCAAGCATTATGCACAACACCCGATGCAGAGGTGCAAGAGATTGGGGCAGCTGAATAGTTCTCGCACGTCGCCGTGCCAGCGACAATACCTCCAGCTTCAAGGACACGTCGTACGACCGTTGCATCAATAGGAGAGATAGGATACTGATCATCATCGGAGAGCATATGAGCAAATGTACCCAGGGTTGTGGGCAGCCCTCCGACGCTGATACTGTCCTTGATTGCCACTGTCCGTCCCTGGAGTAGGGATGAAGACGACGGAGCAGCTGCTTCAAGAGCGCATCGGTGGCTCCATCCGCCGTTTGGATTCTCGGTTTCAGATGGTTTCCAGTACTTGCGACGCTCTTCAGTCGCGATGGGTGTCAGATTAGGGTGAATGTAGTCTGGCACTGATTCGAACTGGCGAAAGACGACATCGGCGGATTGGAGCAGAAGAAGATATGAGGCCTCTTGCTCTTCGGTTTTGATGGTGAGACCCCAACGCTTTGCGAGGTCTTTAACATGAGCTGCCGTGACTTCGGACCTTTACCTTATTAGTCATGTTCACACCCAGTATGGCTTTCCGAGGCGGACCTACTCGTAACCTGGAGGAAGAGCTATTGTAGACATTTTGCTTGGTGCTTCAAATGATGTGAGATGTTTATTGGCTAGATATCTGAGATGTAGGAGTGCACAGGCTATTCAAGCATTCTTGAGCTTCTTGTCGATGTTTATCAAGATGGTGAGAGAGCTGAATTCGGGCATTTGGAGAAACATCCCGAGTTGGAGACACATTGAGATAAGAGGCTCCCCAAGACACTGGTTATCAACACTACTCGTCAGACTAGTCTCTTGAGTAAACTCCGACATGTTTAGTGCGGAAGCTGATAAGAATCTTTTTTCATAACTTTATGCATCCATCATAATAGTTCCGAACCTCAAAAATCCACATTGATCCGCTGTCTGGTTGAGAATAGGATGTTTAGCTGGTTGATTAGTTGTTGAGACGGTAATGCTACTGAGAGTTGCATGTCTTTAGGCGCCGTTTGATAGACGGGACATCCGGCGTTGTCGTTACTGGTGGGGTTTGTCCCAGCCGAGGATGATCCGTCTGTGGCATTGCTGACGGGCATGCAGATTGTTTCGAACCGGTTTACGGATGTGAAGTGCTTGCAAGTGGCTGCTGCATGGGAGGGCAAGTTTGACTGGAAGACTCTGCGGTTCGGGTTCAAGAAGTAGATTTGTTTTATCGCGATTGACTTCGGCGGGCTGGCTGCTTAATCAATAAATGATCAATCATATGCATGGCATGTGTTTATGAGATGGCATCTTCCTAAACGCCGTGATATTGTCATGATATCTTGTTCATGGCTAGACTAGTTGCTACTGATTAATACAGGAAACGGGGCAAACGTGGTATGTATCGATGCATCATTATCACCTCTAGGAGAAGATTTTCATTGCTCAAGCTCCTCCGTCGGAACGTCGTCCAGATCCTTGCCTACAATGGCATCGGCCACCTTCCACACCTGCAACAGGTTGTCCTCCGCGGCGGAGCAGAGAACCCATGGGTCGTTCAGATTCCAGCTGAAGTCGGAGATGCGGTTGGTGTGACCACCGTGCATGAAGAGACTAGATCTTGCATTAGCTTGGGGATCTTGTGGATTCGGGTGAGCTAGAGAGGGGATAGACATACAGCTCCGGGGGCCCATCCTGGGCGTCATCAGGAGTCTGTTCTTCGCCGGCACGGCTGAGATCCCAGAACATGATCTTGCGGTCATAACTGGCGCTCGCGAGCACGGATTCCTCGAACGGATGCCAGGAGATCGATGTGACAGAGTCGCTGTGACCTTCAAGCGCGTGCAGTTTTGTCTTCAGATTGCGCAAATCCCAAAGACCGATCGACTTGTCTGCCGATCCGGTCGCGAGGACCGTTTCTGCAGCGGGGTTAAAGGCGATGGCGTTGATGGCATCGCGGTGCTGGCCTTCCGCGGAGGCAGCCGCGCGGGTCGTATCCGCCTGCCGGATATCAAGGATCTGAAGCGTGATGTCATCGGACACCGTTCCGATCAGGGAAGAGTGAAGAGGGTGATATTGGACATCGTTGACAATGGACGAGTGATGCGTGTAAGTACGGGACGGTTTCAGGAGCTTGTTGCCTTTCGTGTAGGTCGTTAAATCCCTGACGACTGGTCAGTGATGGAACTGAGGAACGTAAGACGTGGGGTCATACCAAAGTCGCACAGTCTTATCTTCGCTACCAGTGACGAGGTGACCCTGGGAATGCGGGCTCCAGCTTAGACCGAATCCCTCCTTTGTGTGACCGATGAGCTCCATCTGGGGGTTGACCGTGCCGGTAGGCAGACTAGGGTGCTTTGAACGGTCCCAGATCATCACCCGGCCATCCGTACACATAGTGGCGATTACATTGGGGTTCTGAGGCTGATACCGGGCCTTGTTGACTTCGCCTTTGTGGTCGATCTTCTGCACGATATTGAATTTGATTTCCATCGGGGCCTTCTTGGAGCTGCCACCATAGCCGCCGATCTCACCGCGCTCCTCGTCATAATCATCCGGGTTGGGAGCAGTTGGATTGGGAAGCTGGACGTGGGCGATCTGCAGGTAATTTTGCGCATCGCTCGACGTATGCGTACCGATCAGCAGACGATGAGTCGAATACGGCTTATCCGGGACTCTGTATGGACAGTGGTTAGATAGAAAGATTCCTCCTACAGAAGCCTCGGTCAAAACACCTACTCTTGCTTGTCCGGCAGCCATTGCGTCGTAAGAGTGGGCCATTCGAGCGCCGTACTGAGGATCATGTCGTAAAGGAACGGCGCATTCTTCTTCCATGTCTTGTATTCTGTTGGGATGTCAGCGTCCATAGATTGAACACCTCTTCGAAATTCAGTCAAACGCACCTTCATTGATGACCTTCTCTTCAGTGCGTTCCTCCTCCTGTTCCTCCTGCTCCTCAATGAAACCTAGAGCGATGGCGTGTCAGAAGCGCTTGCGCACAAGACGAGTGGGAGAGATCGCACCGTCTTCAAAGGGTTCGGCCATGGTGGTTGGAGCGTGGCAAAATGTACTAGGCAATCGGAATAGTAAAATCGAGGGCCGGCGAATCTTGAAGAGCAAAGTGTTTGCCGTGGATTGAGGGGGTGAACAGAGAGCAGAGCTTGGAGAGTGGAGGAGACGGAGGAAGCTCGACTTCCACACGCGCGACTTTCGCACCGCGTTAATTGGGGCGCTAAGCCGATTTGGGTAGGACCGGACGGGTAGCCAAAGGGGCAGGCGGTGAGAACTCTCGAGCACGAACTAGTCATCAGTCATCGATCGTCAACTTGCCAGTCATCTTGATTCATTTTAATTCACTTCTCCATCCCACCTTTCTCTTTCTCGGCGCTTGCGTCGCATTCTCCTCTCTTCTCTCTCCTAAACCCACTACTCCTTTTGTGGGTTGTTTGCACATCTATCCCCCTGCGGCCCTTTTCTCTTTTGTCGGTCGACCATCTAGCACACGTCATTGCATGATTCGCCCCCGTCATTCACTGTCTTGACGACTGTAACGACACGAGCTCTGCACACGAAGAATTCTATTCTTTTGATTAATTTTAATCTCTTGTACAGTCTCTACGACGAGATCTTTTCACCATGGGTGTTCCCAAGTTCTTCCGCTGGCTGAGCGAGCGGTATCCCACCATCTCCATGCTCATCGCCGAAAGCCGCATACCGGAGTTCGACAACTTGTACCTGGATATGAACGGCATCATCCACAACTGTACGCATAAGGACAGTGACTCGCCGACCTTCCGTATGACAGAGGAGAAAATGTTCATTGCTATCTTCAACTACATTGAGCATCTATACGGCAAGATCAAGCCCAAGAAACTCTTCTTCATGGCTGTGGATGGCGTCGCTCCGCGAGCCAAGATGAACCAACAGCGTGCACGACGATTCAGAACCGCCCTTGATGCCGAAGTTGCCAAGGAGAAGGCGATTGCGCAAGGTGTCGAGATGCCGAAGGAGGACCCCTTCGACAGCAACTGCATCACTCCCGGCACAGAGTTCATGGCAAAGCTCACCGAACAATTGAAATATTTTATCAGCAAGAAAATATCCGAGGACAAGGATTGGCAAGGCGTTGAGATCGTATTATCGGGCCACGAGGTGCCCGGAGAGGGTGAACATAAGATCATGGAGTACATCCGACATGCGAAAGCTCAGCCGCTCTACGATCCCAATGTTCGCCACTGCCTTTATGGGCTAGACGCCGATCTTATCATGCTGGGTCTGCTCAGCCATGACCCCCACTTCTGTCTGCTCCGTGAGGAGGTGACTTTTGGTCGTCAGGTTCAGAAGAAGCCTAAGGAGCTGGAACATCAGAATTTCTATCTTCTACACTTATCTATGGTCCGAGAATACTTGGAACTAGAGTTTCAGGAGTTGGAAAAAGAGGGCGCATTGAGTTTCCCCTTCGACATGGAGCGAGTGATTGATGATTTCATTTTGATGGCCTTCTTCGTCGGAAACGATTTCTTGCCAAACTTGCCCAATCTGCATATCAACGAAGGCGCATTGGCGTTGATGTTCAAGATATACAAAGAAATTCTGCCCAAGATGGGTGGCTATATTAATGAGGGAGGTGTGATCAATTTGGAACGATTGGGTGTCCTCTTGGATGGATTGAGCGACGTGGAGTTCCGCTTTTTTGAGGCGGAGTACTCAGATGCGCGGTGGATCAAAGCAAAAAAGAACGGAGCTGAACTGAAGGAGCTCCAGGAGCAGCCCAAGAGTCTGACGGTCACACCGGCGCAAAAAGAACTTTTCAAGAGCGTCAAGAAGTACGTTCTCAACCGGCCTGGAAAGACGGCCGATGCGAAGCCTCTCGACTTTCCCACCACGTTGCCAGCCCGTGATCGCAAGTTCGTGGAGCAGCTTGCTGACGACCTTCGGCTGCCGTGGACCACCGTGTCAGACGAGCACGGAGAGCGCTTCATACGAGTTCAGTTCCCCGCCAACACCGATGATGATAGCGATGAGGAGGAAGACGAAGAGGCCTCTATGGCTGTCCGGCGCATTATTCGGAAGTACGACAACGCCAAGGTTCAGGAGCTTTCCGCTGAGGAAGCCCAGCAAGCCGCGGAGAAGAAGTACGAAGAGAAATTCCAGGAATGGAAGGATAAATACTACACGAGCAAATTTGAATGGGGATTGGATAATGCTGAGGAGATGAGAAAGCTGACGGAGAACTACGTGCAAGGACTCCAGTGGGTGCTATTTTATTATTACAGAGGAATCGCGTCGTGGCCCTGGTTCTTCCAGTATCACTACGCGCCTATGATTTCTGGTACGTGTCACATGTCTTCTAATAATTCAAACCATCGCTAACAGTCCACCAGATGTGAAGAAAGGCTTAAAAGCCGACATGAATTTCCGGCTGGGTCAGCCTTTCCGGCCTTATGACCAGCTTATGGGAGTCTTGCCCGATCGAAGCAAGAAGATTGTCCCTAAGGCCTATCATGACCTTATGACATCACCAGAATCTCCCATTGTGGATTTCTACCCTCGAGACTTTGAGTTAGATATGAACGGAAAGAAGATGGAGTGGGAGGCTGTTGTCAAGATCCCCTTCATTGACGAGAAGCGCCTCTTGGATGCACTCAAAACGAGAGAGCATCTGTTGACGCCGGACGAGAAGGCTCGAAACGGATTCGGAGCGACACTCAAGTTCACCCACTCGCCCGACGTGCAATACACTTACCCATCCTCGCTCCCTGGCATCTTCCCGGATATTCCCAACTGCCATTGCATCGAGAACATTTTTGATCTTCCCACGATGGATGGGTTAGAACCGTATGTGGGGCTGATGAACGGCGTGCAACTTGGAGCAGCAGCCCTGGCGGGTTTCCCGACTTTAAAAACCCTCCCCCATGTCGGCCAATTAGGCTTCCATGGAGTGTGCGTCTTCCAACAGGAAAGCCGCAACGAGAGTATGGTCATCACGATCCTGGATCCCGGCAGCCGGTCAAACATTGAATTGGCAAAGTCGAAATTGGGACAGCGCGTCTTTGTCGGGTATCCATTCCTGCAAGAAGCTCTCGTGGTCCGGGTCTCTGACGAGCTATTTGACTACATTAAACCGGAGGGCCAGCACATTGCGTCTATCCCGCACACCGAAGCCCAGATCGACCAATGGAAGAAAAAAGCGGATAAGATTGAAGGAACCTATAGCAGAAGACTTGGTACAATCATTGGCCCTGTTGAGTCCATGGTGCATGTTCAGCCCTTGAAGGGGTTGCTCAAGACGGACCAAGGCGCCACTGTGAAGGACTTCGCGGATATCCCAGGGCAGGAGACTGATTTTGCGCTGCAGTTGGTTGTTGATGAAGTGATCAACCCCGATGAGCGCTTTATTGAGCGTGAAGCCCTCCCCATTGAGGAAGAATTTCCCGAAGGATCGCGTGCCTTCTTCTTGGGCGATTTCAATTATGGCCGACCAGTGCACATTACCGGACACGAGGATGGTAAGGTCAGTGGTATGATTGCGGCCGTGAAGGGTCGGGATCCTGAATTCGGTAGGGATCGGGCGCGAGACGCAGAGAAGTTGTGTCCCTACATGCCTTCTTACGCCATTGCTCGTAGCCTGCGTCTGAACCCTCTGGTCTTGGCCAAGATTACCTCCTCCTTTTCTGTGGACATTGAGGGAACGCGTGTCAATCTTGGTTTGAATCTGAAGTTCGAGGCCAAAAAACAGAAGGTCCTCGGCTATTCGCGACGTGGTGCTTCAGGATGGGAGTTTAGCAACAGAGCTGTTGAACTCCTGCAACAGTATATGATTCAGTTCCCCGAATTCATCGCGGGTATTCAGCGCAATCCACAGAAGGATCGTTATATTCCGACTGACTTCTATCCTGAGGACACTGCCCTGGTGAAGATGAAGGAGATTCGCGAGTGGCTCAAATCCATCGAGGCGAAGAACTTCGAAAGGGTCCCTCTTGAAGCCGAGCAGTTGGATTCGGACGTCGTCAAGATGATTGAACACGACGCTGACCAGCTCGCGAACAAGCAGCCTGCAATCAACCCCAAGAAGATCCGGGGTGTTCCTCGCAGTGCGCTTCTGCGGCCATCGGATGTGGAACAGCGACTCGGCAATCAAACCTTCAGGCTCGGTGATCGTGTTGTCTACGCACAGGACTCTGGCAAGGTGCCCATTGCCACACGAGGTACGGTCATTGGTCTGACTCGAACCTCGCGCGCCGTTCTGCTTGATGTTGTCTTTGATGCGTCCTTCATGAGCGGCACCACCCTCGGTGACCGATGCTCTCCCTTCCGAGGACAGACAGTGCTGGCCTCCTCAGTGCTCAACGTGTCGAATCGACAATTAATCGCCAATACTCGTGCGGCTTCTAACCAACAAGCGCCCACACAGCCTTCTTCCTGGACTGTCCCGGGATACGGCGAGCCTCTCGGACCCGGTGGACGGGGACAGCTGAGAGACGCACCCGCCCCCCCACCATTGACCAACTCGTTCCGTGGGGCGATTTCTGGCATGCAGGCTAATGGACGCGGCAGAGGTCGCGGGGGACAGCAAACCCTTGCCATCCGGCCGCATCCCAACGGCGGCGATCAGTGGGATGGCTCCACCCGCGGGGGCAGAGGCCGCGGTGCTGCCAATGGCGCCGGTCGTGGAGGTCGTGGCGGCATGCCCCGTACGCGCGGAGGATATGTCGCCGTCGATCCTAACCCTGATGTCGGCATCGTCCAGCATAACCCAAATTTCCGGCCGCAGAATTACTCACAGGTGCCTCCGCCGAAAGGACTTAACCAACGCGGGGGTCGCGGAGGCCGAGGCAACAGCCGAGGCGGTCGTGGCAGAGGACGAGGTCGCGGAGCTGCAGTGGCAGGAGATGGTAATTAAATCCGGTGTCTCTTTCCGGAGGGAAGGGCTTTTTTGAACGGATGTAGATCTGGGTGTCCTGGATATGGGATGGTCGGGTGATCGGATGGGTGCATTGCGTATAGAGCAAGCTTGATGGGTTTGTGTCGGGTGTATATAGCTATCTGTGCGAATACTCTCATCGAAAAGAACTATACCTACCCAGCAGTGACATCAGGATTGAAAATTCGTTGATATTTATTTCCCCACATTTGTTCGCACAGAATCCCGAAATGCGGAGAAGGGATAAATATCCGAGCCTCATATAGATCCCCTCCTTTCTCCTCTTCCTGGGCCTTGCTTGCACCTTCCGACAACAACCACGGCATCGTTAACCGCCACCATGACCAAATCGCAAATTCCCACATTTGACAACCTCACGCTGGACCCTAAGGGCCCTCCCGGCAATACTTGGGGACTCTTTGGCCCGGAGAACGACCTGGGCATGCTTAACCTGCTCACGCCCGAGACTGTGCGTCTTGCAGCGACGGAAGAGATCCGCGACGGTGTGCGCATTTCGCTTGATCTGCCTCTGGATCGATTGAAGTATCCGAGCTTTGGTCGAAATCCGTTCAAGCAGGAATTGGTGAACAAAGCGCCGCGCATCGTCAATGACGACATCCTCACCTTCAACACGCAGACCAGCACCCAGTGGGACGGATTCCGACATTCTGGTACGCGCCTCTCATTACAGCAGATCATTATATCTTCAAAAAGGAATCTAATAGTAAATAGGAAACCAGAAGCACAAGTGCTACTTCAACGGGCACACCCTCGAAGACCTCCAGGTGTCGCCCGTCATCGGCATCGACTGTATACCTCCCTATCTTCCACTTCACCTCAGTCGGCAAAGCTAACCCAAGAATCACAAAAAAAGCATGGGTCAACAATGGCGGTATCGTCGGCCGCGGCATCCTCCTCGACTACGCAGCCTACGCCGCCGCAAACTCCATCCCCTTGACCCCCTTCCAGACGTCCAAAATCCCTCTCACCATCATCCAACATCTCCTCGCAGAAACCAAGTTGACGCCCCGACCCGGCGACATCCTCTTCGTTCGTACCGGCTTCACAGCCGCGTACAACGCCCTCTCCCCAGCCGAAGAAGAAGCCATCGCGAAGCGCGCAGAGCCCGCCTTCGCGGGCATCGAGAACGGCGAGGCCACGCTGCGCTGGCTGTGGGAGAACCAGTTCGCGGCAATTGCCAGCGATGCACCGGCCTTTGAGCCCGCACCGATTTTGCATCCCGGTGCGCCCGTGGATTTTACGTTGCATCAGTGGTGTTTGGCCGGGTGGGGAATGCCGATTGGGGAGTATTTTGATTTGGAGAAGGCGGCGGAGTTTTGTCGGGAGAAGGGGAGACATTCGTTCTTTTTGTCGAGTGTGCCGTTGAAGGTATGTCATTTTCTACCCTTTTGTGTTTTCTTCTTTTTGGGAATGTGTTGGTGGTGTTTTGGGCATGGTGCTAATGAGGTATATGTGTGTAGGTTCCTGGTGGTGTAGCCAGTCCGCCTAATGCGGTAGCGATCTTTTAGTGGTATTTGATTCCCCTGGGTAGTTACTAGCTGCCTGAATAGCTATTATTGAGTCCAAATCAATCCTGTTCGATTCATTCGTTTCCAATGGGATAGTCGTAGATGATCAGGATACTTTTCTCTTCCGGATTAGCACCTTCGCCCCCATGCCCGCCATGATCTGCTCCCCAATTCGGATGTTCACTGGTCTCTTATCGCCCTCGAGCACCAAGTCATAATTCTCCAGCAGCCGACTCAGGATCGCCTTCATCATGGTTGATGCGAAAAACCGTCCCGGGCAGGCTTGACGTCCATACCCAAAATGTGCGTTGACGGGCGACAGGCTGACTAGTCTGCTACCGCTGTTGCTGTTGGTAGTGGTATCACACCACCGGAAGGGATCATAAGTTGTCGGGTTTTTAGGGACGAGATCAGGATCGCGAGACATTGGACCGGCCGGGAAGCAGATGTGCGTATTTGGGGGAATGACGAGGTTAGATGATAGGGTGAGGGTGGTTTTGGTGATGCGCTGGGCTGATACTTCTCTCTTGTTAGCTTTACTGAAATCGCTCATTTCATTTCCCTTCTGATACTTGCGAAAAAGTACTGGAGGATGCAGGAAGGGAGAAAAGGGGATACTTACCTTCAGAGATCGGATTCAACCTCAAGCTCTCCCGCAAGACACTATCTAGCTTGACCTGTGCTGCGAATGAAGCACGCGTCGCACATATCCACCCTTCCGAAAGGGTGGATTTGATCTCCTCTCGCAAGACAGGAATACACTGCGGCCGAATGAGAATGTCGTACAGAGCATGAGTTAGCACTGTTGTGCTTGTATGAACCATACCCAGCGCAGACACAATCAGCAAATGCAGGGCAAGATTGCGTGGATCTCGATCATATTCAGTCTCTGCACTGTCGAGCATCCATTGGAGAAAGTCGTCTGGTTTCTGATCGTCATCCTTGAGAGCGCGACGTGCATGAACAGTTGGTATGACGACCTCGTCCCGGAACCAGCGGATAGAACTGTTCAGACGGCGTACAGTGCGCAGGAAGGGCGCTATCAATGGACGGAAAATGACAGGAAATGGCCGAAGGATAATAACGGTCAGGCCCACGTTGGTGGAGTATTCCGATAGAATGTCGAGCCATTGTTCATTATATGCGAGGGTCTCATCACTAAAGATAATACGTGAGGTTCCACGGGTGATGAGTCGTAAGATCAGTGGGTACAATGGAATGGAAGTCCATTCTTTTCCAGAGGGGAGTTCCGTAGTGAAGGCACTGTCCAATTCATTTAAGACCTGAGGGAGGATGCGATCTAGATGTGTATATGCAAATGTTAGTCGTGCTTTCCTTTGTACAGATAGAGAAAGGGACACATACTAATGGCGGGCGTAAGCTTCTTCATGACGGCAATCGAAGGAAGTTCACTATGCTTTGGCACATTTGTGTATTCGCCTAAGATGTTCTGATGTACGTGAGCGCAAGAATCTAAAGGTGATGGTGATAGTGAGAGGAATGTAAGAATACGTACACTAGATTGTGCTTCCACCAAACTTGCCTGCGATGAAGGTAGTTGCCGGATTTCCTCCAGGTAGCGTCGCGGTAAAATGATCATATCAGTATCTGGTCGAATAACGCGAAAAGGTTTGTCCTTGTACGTATCGTAACCATACTGAATCAGCCTCGGTGCTGCTACGAAGAATAAGAGGCGATTGAGCCAATCTGGTAAGAATCGACTATATCGCACGGTGGGAATGTCAAGCGCCTGCTTGGGAGTATGAAGAAGCCAATATAGCACGAGGCTACCAAGCAAGAGCCACAGATATTGTGACATGATGAGCGACATGATGATCGGGTATAGAGCACAGAGAAGATGCAGAGGTAGAGGATAAGGAAAATAGAAGTGGGAGTGAGAGAATTGTTGTAGAACACCCGAGTTCTCCGGTCGTAGTATAATATGTGATTTGCTTGACTTGATTGGGAAAGCCAGACTATCAAGGGTGAAGGATCATTGATCGGAACATCAGAAATTCTGGTCTTTCACTGCGATATATTCTATTCATTAAAATTTCATTAGTGACGCAAGGAGGAGGGGAACAGAAAGAACAAAAGCAGAGACATATTCACGGATGTGAACACCTTCACTATCACATTCAGATGTATATACATACACCGGCTTGGAAGACAAAGACCAACTTTTGCGACCCCTTACCTCCCAGGTATACCAACTCATCAAACGCCAAACGCAAATGCGAGGTTAGAAGGAGAACAGAAAGTGCGTATAGTTACAGCCAGATATCTCATCACTCAAAGCCAATCCAATCGGCCTCTCCGTCGTCTTCCCCAGCCACATCGTCCATCTCCTCATCAGCAGTACTATTCTCAATGGCATCCAGCTTGATGCTTTTCTTCTTCTTCTCCGCCAGCACCGGCTTTGAAAGCAGGTAATTGAGGTTGTAGACGTTCTGCTCGGTCAGCCGCTTCAGGTTCTCCCGGATGTCATCAATCGCACGTTGCACCGCTCGCAACTCCGGCGCAAACGTGCCCGAGTTGTCCTTCAGGTACCGTCCATGGCTGGCGAACAGCGATTCGATCCAGAGTAGGTTGAACTCCAGGTGGGGGGTCTCTTCGGCGGCGTAGGCCACGTACCGCAGGAGTCGTGGGATGTAGACCGTCGGCAGAGCTCGAACGACGTGCGGGATATCAGAGGGAGGGATGGACTCGTGCACAACGCGCAGAAGTTTACGCTCGTTGAGTCGGAAGGCCATAATCAAGGCCTTCAGGAAGGTGTTTTCATCGTCTGGTGTGCCTTGAGCATACGCCTTCTTAGCGGCGTCCACAGTGGCCAGGATGGTGGTCGGAGTGATATCGATATCCAGGTCGAACGGATCGAAGATATAGTCTGTGTCGAGACTATAAATGAGAAGACCCTCTGTAGAGGCGGCACAGAAAGAGCGCCCAGCCGGGGAGAAATCGACCGACATGACGCGCACCTCAGGGCGGGTAGTACGCGCGCCAGCATCACCACGCTTCGCACCGGGGAGATTCCGATCAACGCGGTCCTCATGATCGGACGCTTCACCGGTTTCATCCACCAGACCTCGAGGCCCAGCTTCCGTCAGATCGCGGCTGTTAAGGAACTCCTGTGTCCCGTCCAGCGACGTGTTGACGGAGACTGTGTATTTTTTGACCATAGAGCCGGTCCGGACATCATACAAGCAGATGTACTTGCTGTTACCGGCTGCAAGAATACAACTTCCATCCGCGCTGTAGGTAATACAGTTGAAAGACTTGGTTCCCGCGGAGTTGGCAGCAGTCTGACGATCGGAGATCTTGCGGCCTCCTGACACGTCCCGACGACCGTCAATGCCAGCTTCTTGCACAGCATCTTCCACGGACCAGAATGTGAGCTGACCGTCAAGCGTCGAAGCAGCAACCTGCTTGCCATCGGGGCGGAAATCCACGCTGAGAACGTCCGAAGTGAGCTGCAACGGTTCACTGGTTTGCGTTCGGCCAAAAATGCTCCACAGGCGCACCGTTCGGTCCCAACTGCCACTAGCCAAATGGTTGCCATCGGCGGCAAAAGCTAGTGCAGACACCGGACCTTCGTGGCCGGAAAGCTGGTCCAGCAGCTGCCCTGTTTGCACCGACCATACATGGATATCGAAGGAATCTGGAGAGCCCGCACAAACCACCTCGCCGCTTGGGTCGACTGCGAGAGACGAGAAGGACAATCGAGAAGGAGCCGTGAATGTGCGGAAGTTGCGATACCGGATGAGATCCCACGCTCTTATAGAGCCGTCGAGCGAAGACGTGAAGAGAACGCTACCCTTCTTGGCGAACTGACAGGCCGTGACACCACTCGTATGCTCCGTAAATGTCACAATACAGAAACCGGACTTGACATCCCACACCTTGACCTTGCCATCGTCGCTAGTCGTCACAATTTTCTGACCATCGGGAGAGTAGACAAGGGAATTCAGAGACTCTAAATGGCCTTGTTGCTTCAAGATGTATGATTCCGACTGCCATTCCCACACCAGCAATTGACCATGCTTCGACGAGCCGAATGCCAGCCATTCACCGGTCTTGTTAATCGTCACGTTGTCGATATTACTTTGCGACATGCTAAATAAAAATTAATAAGCGCCGCAAGTTTGATGTCTGCTACAGAGGAACTAACCTGAGAAGGTGAATCATGTTGAAGTCTGGGAGATCGTATAGTCCGAATAACCCATTGGAGAAGCCGACCACCAAGAGGCTTGTAGGCGCATGGAACGCAGCGCAAGTAACTTTGGCATCGTTCTGCAGGAAGAAATCCTTCTTGACAATTCTCCAACGTGCCTCCGCGACATCATCCATGGTATCTGGGTCCTTCTTGGTCACGTACTCCCAGCGGAAGAGAGCACCATCGGAGCTGACGGTATAGATCTGGCATTGAGTCAGATGGAGACACATATAATGCGTGCAGAGCGACTCACCGATTCCTGATTTCCCGAAAAGTATGCCGCTATAACTCCTTGGCGGTGTCCTGCCAATGTCGTCGGTTCAAAGCCCTCCTCCGGATCCAAGCTCCACACGCGCGCCGTCAGGTCCTTCGAGGAGGTAAGTAGGAAACGAGAGTCGCTGGACCATTCAAGATGCTGAATCACATCGAAGTGTCCGGCGAGGTCGCGGTGTAAAACGAAGGGTGCGAACTCAATCTCGCCATTGTTGTCCGTGCCGGGCGTGGAAGGAGTGTGCCAGAACTGCAGGCGACGGCCGACCCCGACAGCGAAATGCCGACCTGAGGGGGAGAACTTGAGCGCGGAAACACGGCCCTTGAAGGTGAAGTGATGAATGACGATGCGGCGCAAGAAATTCGTCAGGATGGCCCGTCCATTTTCGTCCACGGTTAGAAGCAAATTGCCGCGCGGGGAGAGGTCGAGGCGGTCGATGTTGGTGCGATGCGCAAAAGGAAGGGTATAAGAGGTGTTACTGTCGTCGCATGAGCATGAGATATGATCAGAGGAGCAGAGAGGGAGCTAAGCCAGCTAGCACATACTGGACGAGGTCGAACACGGTGACCCGGTTGCCTACGGGAGAGAGCAAACAGGTGCCATCGGGAGTGAAGAGCAAGTTTCCTTTGCGATAGACGGTCCCGAGGAGATTGGAGAACTGGGAACGGGGTCAGCAAAGCCAAACTCGAAATTGAGACATAAAGCAGTACCTTGAAATCGGTCTTCATTGTCAATCAACCGTACACCAGTCCAGGCGCAGTCCGATATCGAGTCTCGTCTTGCGGGAGCTTTCAAAAAAATCCCAAACGGGACGATAAGAGACGAAAGTTAATCCGCGGCCGGCGCTAGGCCGAAGAGGGAATGTGCTTTGTTTGTCATGTTTGTCTGACGAACAGCTGACTCAGCCATTCAGGGGCAGCTTCCTGAACATCAACTTGCCATACAATTCACATTCGTCCCCATCCCTCCATTCCACTCCATTCTCTATCGCCTGCCCTCCTCTCCCTGCTCGGGTCGATCTAGACGCCCCTCAATTGCTGTCTCCTGGTTCGCTCTCGCTCGTTCGTGGCCCGTTTGCGCATTTGTCGCCCCTCCTATTGACATCCCCCCAGACCGTGTTATCTGGATTGTTTTCCATCTCCGATCCACCCCTTTACTACCATCATGGCCTCCACCAACGAGACCGCTTCGCCTATTGGCATTGCCAATGTAAGGATACCCGATGTCTTAGCTTGCGAAGGGATAATTGCTAACTGCCATCTCTGCAATAGCTCCCCAACCAGCGGTGTGTACCCACTATGATTCCCCAGACGACATGCCCCATGCTAACGAACCTTGCCCAGGCATAAGATTGTCGCCAAGCGGGGTGCGGCCTTCACGATTATGGTGGGTTTGATCTAATTTACGCCCAACCTTTTCCACACGCTTATATATGTTTTGCAGGTTGCCGGAGAGTCGGGACTGGGAAAGACCACGTTTATCAACACGCTGTTTTCCACGACCATCAAGAATTACGCCGATCACAAGCGTCGTCACCAGAAGCAGGTCGACCGCACCGTCGAAATTGAGATCACTAAGGCTGAATTGGAGGAGAAGTTCTTCAAAGGTTCATTGCAAAGGCCCCTGCTTGCGGACCGTACACCGCTAACGCTGGATCTCCGTCAAATCTAGTCCGCTTGACCGTCATTGATACCCCCGGCTTCGGAGACTACGTCAACAACCGTGACTCTTGGCAACCCATCATCGAGTTCCTTGATGACCAGCATGAGTCCTACATGCTGCAGGAGCAGCAGCCCCGCCGGACGGATAAGATTGACATGCGTGTGCATGCTTGTCTGTACTTCATCCGCCCCACTGGACACACCCTTAAGCCCCTCGACATTGAAGTGATGAAGCGCCTGAGTTCCCGTGTCAACCTGATCCCCGTCATTGCAAAGGCTGACACCCTCAGCCCCGCCGACCTGGCTCGTTACAAGCAGAGAGTAGGTAGCTGTCAGTGGGTTGGCTTCGCATGATGCTGACGACATGGTTTAGGTGCAAGCTGTGATTGAGGCCCAGGGAATCAAGATCTATACGCCGCCTATCGAAGACGATGATGAGCACGCCGCTGCTCACGCCCGCACTCTGGCCGCCGCCATGCCCTTCGCCGTGATTGGATCCGAGAAGGACGTGAAGACGAGCGACAACCGTGTCGTGAAGGGCCGTCAGTACGCTTGGGGTGTTGCTGAAGTTGAGAACGAAGATCACTGCGATTTCAAAAAGCTGCGCTCCATTCTCATCCGCACTCACATGCTGGACCTGATCCACACCACCGAAGAACAGCACTACGAGGCCTATCGTGCGCAGCAGATGGAGACGCGGAAATTCGGCGAGGCCCGGCCGCGGAAGTTGGACAACCCCAAGTTCAAGGAAGAGGAGGAAACCCTGCGCAAGCGCTTTACCGAGCAGGTCAAGGTCGAGGAGTCGCGATTCCGCGGGTGGGAGCAGAAGCTCATCTCAGAGCGGGACCGCCTCAACAAGGACCTGGAGGCCACCCACGCTGCGTATGTTTCGTCTCCGGCTCAGTTTGACTCCACGAATGCTAACATGACCCAGTATCACGGCGCTCAAGGAAGAGATCGACTCCTTGCAGGGCTCGTCTACCCGCAGCCATGGACGTCGTTAAGGTGCTTTGGGGCCACCGCGGTTGCGGTGGGTTTTTAACGGACGGTGATAAAAGCAGAAAGATGACTTGCTATTCGACCCGACTAATATTGTTTTACATCTGATTACCCCCAATTCTTGTTCCCAGATTTTTTCGGCTTTCTTTGTGTCTATTCTGAGGAACCCTGTTATGGGTCCCCGGGCCCTGTCTCCTCGACCGGTTTCTTCTGTGCTTGTCTGATTCCTTGATTGATTGCTTGCTGGTAGCTAGCGATGGTTTGACTACACCTTGATAATCACCTCTTTGTACTCCGTAGCATGTCAATACAGATTTAATTATGCTGCATCATACTCCATGGATTCAGTGCGTAAAACAGAGAAGGCGGTGAGCCACGTCATATCAACAATCTGTGCGGAGATCGGTCGCTCTTCCGATGACCTGCGCCAACACTCAATTCAGAGCTTGCGGCTGTGAACATATCCATCCTATACAAGACGGGAAACCCCCATGTCGAAGAAACAATTCCCGACGACATTATCTCATGTCCTGAAAACCCACAATGGTCCGTCCTGCGCACCACCCATCTTCTCCGCACCCCACTCACTCACCACCACCAGGTCCTGTCAACGCGGTCACCTTCTCCAGCAATCCAGGCACCTATGTCCTGACCGGCGCCTCGGATCGCGCGGTACACCTCTCGCGCGCGCTTCCCAGCTCATCCTCTACAAGTCCCACCGAGACTACGACTCCAATCCAGAAGTACGAGGCGCACGGCTACACGGTGCTGGACATCGCCGTCGCAACGGACAATGCACGTTTTGCCAGTGTCGGTGGCGACCGCCAGGTCTTCCTCTGGGATGTAGAACAGGGAATCACCATCCGCCGATGGAGCGGACATCTGGCCCGCATTGAAGCGGTGCAATTCGGCGGCGAGGAAGATTCTGTCGTTGTTTCGGGTGCGTATGCCCCTCCCCTCTACAGACACCCACACATACCTACACTCTGATTCGAGACCAGTCTCCCACTAACAAACGCTACGATGGCATACAGGAAGCGCAGACACAAGCATCAACATCTGGGACGCACGCTCCAACGCCCACAAACCACTCCAATCCCTCACCGACGCAACCGACACCGTTTCCGCCTTGCACGTTCACATGCCCAGCTACTCCATCGCAAGCGGGAGCTACGACGGCCGGGTGCGCGTCTACGATCTTCGCATGGGTCGGACGACGGTTGATGTTCTAGCGCATCCGGTGACGAGTGTGCGGTGCTCCGCGGATGGCAATGCGCTTCTTGCGTCGACGCTGGATAGTCGGTTGCGGATGCTGGATCGGGCAGATGGGAAGTTGTTGGTTGCGTTTGGGGATTCGACGGCATCGTCATCCTCTACCGCCGCTTCTTCTGGCCCGTACGGGGTTCGAGGCATGGGCAGTGGTACGAAGGAGAAGTATCGGAATGAGGAGTTGAGGGTGCGATCGGTGTTTGCGCAGGGGGATGCGGTGGTGTTGAGTGGGAGTGAGGCGGAGAAGGGGACACAGGGACAAGCTCCGGGCCAGGGTCAAGGGCAGGCTGCGGTGTTTGCGTGGGATGTGCTGAGTGGGGAGACGGTGGCGTGTGTTCCTGCTGGGGCGGGTGTCAAGGTGGTGAGTTGTGTGGCGTGGAATGAGAAGGGGGGTTGTTGGGCTGGAGGGTGTTCAGACGGTGAGTTTTCCTCCTCTCTCGCTTTTTTGCTTTTTCCTTTTCTTCTGTCTTGTTACCTGCCTTGGGATGGGTGTTTCTCTTGTGCTGTGCTAACAATTTGACACACAGGAACTGTCAAGATCTACCGATAATTGCCATCAGTTCTCTTTCCTGAGCATCGTTCTGCATCGCCAGAACCACCCCAGCCAATTCTCATCCTCCACGACGTGCCTCGACTCAATTGGACCCCGCAAACTCCATGCATCCAGACAGACATATATTCCGGAGTCCCCAGAGCCAAATACACACAACGCACAGACAAGCTCAGTAAAAGCCGAACCCAGACAGACACATCCAGCAGGGTCTCCCTTACATCGAGACTGGACGTGATAATATCCCGAGAACCAATACGAAGGTCCGCCTCACCCACCCGCAAAGCAGAAACCAAGTCAACCCAAGCCGATAGTCAAGCCAAATCAAACGAAGTCAACCGAATGCACTCCCAACGCATATCGAACCAACCAACCAGCCACACATCGACGCAGACACACGCCCACCCTCCACTTTATCCCCAGCGCCAGAAGGCAATCGAAAGGCAAAGAAAACCCAGACATGCATGCAAGCCACCTGACCGCATCACGAACACGTCTGTCTCTCTGCCTCGCTCCCGCCCCCGGATCTAAAATGAGGGGGGAGGGAGGGAGGCGGAGGG
>RHLO01001096.1:0-15038 GCA_003719415.1 Aspergillus olivimuriae
CCCCAATTCCCCTCACAATGGCTATCCAGTGCGTCGCATCCCTATGCTTGCAGCTCCGGCTTCCAGACTAACCCCGCCTAGCTACCTCATTCTGCTCTCCCGCCAGGGCAAAGTGGTGCGTCTCGTCACCCACCCGACTTTAGGTCCGCACGGCCGCAGTGGAACTGACACTTTTTTTTCTTGCTAATCTCAGCGCCTCGCCAAATGGTTCACCACCCTCTCGCCCAAGGAGAAGGCCAAGATCATCAAGGATGTGACCCAGCTGGTTCTGTCGCGTCGCACCCGCATGTGCAACTTTCTCGAATATAAGGGTAGGCCTTCGACCCCTCCATCCTCGATCCCTCCGACCACCGACCTGCGATCTCCGACCTCAGCACCGCCGTCTGACATTCACTCCCTTAGATACCAAAGTCGTCTACCGTCGCTATGCCTCGCTATTCTTTATCGCCGGATGTGCCTCCACCGACAACGAGCTGATCACCCTCGAAATCGTGCACCGCTACGTCGAACAGATGGACAAATACTACGGCAACGTGTGCGAGCTGGACATCATCTTCAACTTCCAAAAGGCGTACTTCATCCTCGACGAGTTACTGTTGGCGGGGGAGATGCAGGAGAGCAGTAAGAAGAATGTGCTGCGGTGTATCAGCCAGCAAGACAGCTTGGAAGATATGGAGGTGAGTGAAGGATTGGATGTTTAGTGATGCCCCGGGAGGGTAGGATGGGATACCAGTGAATGCATCCGCAGCAACACAGTGCTTTCACCAAGCACAAAAGTTGGCTACGGTGCATTCTGAGTCTCCCTATCTTATCCATCTTCCCATCTGTTCATCTCTCTGCACTTTCCCTCCCTCGCTGGCCCGAGACCAGTGAATCCGGACGCCGAGTCTCTGCACTGCACCACCACCGAGCTTCCACTCTGATTGTCTGCCCCCCCTGGACCCACGTGAGACACAGCATGGCGCCAGGACGATATGACTAACCACCGTCTCCCCGCAGGTCGAGGAAGACGTGGTGACGAAGATCATGTAGCGGCACTTTCATTCGGCAACTGAGCGTTCTTGTGTTTCTTTATTCTGGATGCTGGTTTGGTCTTTTCTTTCTCGGTTCTCTTCATTTCGTTTTCTTTTCTTTTCTTTTTTTGGAGGGCTTTCATCTTCGGATGCCTACGGGACACATATACATCTCGGCGTTGGACGTACATAGGCGTTGGATCTGCGTCTGCTAGCGACCCAGACCCCGACGCAGACAGAGTCAGAGACAGTGACGAGAACCACTAATGCATTCGTTTTCCGGCGCGTGAAGTGATCCAAGGTTGAGCGGAAGCCCGTGAGGAGAGGCGGTGATATCACTGGCCGCCCTCCCGCCACGTGATCGCTGCTCCCCCTCCGGGCGCAACGCGCAACTGCCAACTACTCCCATCGCCAACTCCCCCATCGCTCCGCCATCGCCCTCGTCTGCCCCATCCTTCTCTTCATCCTCTTGTTCCGCTGTGTCCGTCCGGTCATGGCCCTATCTGCCGTGAACGCCCTTTGGTAACCGTTCTTTGTCCCCTGTCCTCCCGCCAGCGCATACTCCCGTCATCGTCTTATCTCCGACCAGCGACGTTGCAGTGGCAGTCTCCCCAATCCTATAACCAGTACCTTCACCGATAGCGAGTGAAGTTGACCAGATTGTGAATTCAAACGACCGGTTTCTTCACCCCTTCCTCGGCCTCTCTCGTGATCTCCCCTCGCGTCGCTTATCAGTACCCCCCTGCCCCCAACATCCCTCGGCAAAGATGAAGGTACGCCACTGGCACTTTGCGCCAGTCTCTCCCATTCAATGCGCGATACCGATATGCTAACCACTTGCCTCCTATAGTTCCTCCCCTTACCCGACATTGAGGACGTCACCAGTTCGCTCAACTTCGATACCGCCGACTGTCACATCCTCGGCGGCTGTGACCTGTACACAACCAAGGCTGCTCGCGCCGATCGCAAACTGTACAAGAACATCGAACAGTCCTTGGAAGCCCAATATGAATCCGTCCTCCGCTTGTCCGCGTCGCTATCGCCTCCGAATGCGTCGGATGCCGCTGCCTCGCTCAATCTGTCGCGTTCCAGCCCCTTTGGACCCCTGAGCGAGCACTCGAGTCGCCGAACTTTTGCATACTTGATCGCTACGCTCAACGCGAGTCATCCCGACTATGATTTCTCACATGTCCTCCGGCCATCCGACTTCCATCGCGAGCGACATTTGAAGCGGGTGATGAATACGATCGACACCACGCTATTCAATCTGCGCCCACGCGAAGCGATCGATCTCACCCCACCCTCACCCGTCACGGTGTCCGGCTCATACAATGCGGGCGCGTCGTCGACCTGGGGCCCGCGCATGTGGCGAATTATCGATGAACAGATGTCTCTAAAGGAGTGCTCGCTCTACTCCTACTCGCCAGATGAAGACCCGTCGGATGCCGACGATGGCGCCATCTGGAGTCTCCACTATTTCTTCTTCAATCGTCTGCGGAAACGCGTGTGCTATATTTATCTGCGCGCGATTCCGATCCTGAGTCACACGCCCAGCGAGGGAGTGGCGACTCCGACTGCCAAGAGAACGTTCGACGATGGGTACTTGACTCCCGACCTCGGATCCAGCAAGCGGGCCCGGTACTGGCTTGGCGAACATGTCGATTTGGAGACCACCAGCGACAGCGACGAGGAGCCGTTGTCGGGACCGTCGCGGCCAGTGGTCGACGAATACGACAATTACATCCTCAGCGACGAGGAATTCCGCTCTCGGTCCGGTAGTAAAGGCACCGTCCGCGCGATGAGTGAGGAAATTGCCGATTCGATGGAGGTTTAAGTGATGCCTGTGATGATCCGTTTTGTTATCTGCGCTCCCGCTGTCTCTTTTCGCTTCGATTGTCTATTCTTCCCTTTTCAGTTGGTTTTGGTTTCGGGCGTTTATGCATTCAACCTGCATCTGCACGGGATAGGGGCGTTTGGTACTGGGAGAGGGTGTATCAAGCCCCTACTCGATTAATCTGTCGGACTGTGCATGCTGGTTCTTCTGAGTTTGATGGTTATGGATTCTGCGCTGCATACCCTTTGTTGCGGCGCGTCAGGGACAGACCCAGCGGGGAGTGGATGGTACCGTTCAAGGACCTGTATTTTCCAGTAATATATTGATAACTGCCTTTACCCTGTTGATTTTCGTAGATTCTTCATCCTACACACGAATCATCCATGTAGGCAATAGACGGTTATACATGCGGGATATATCACGGCGGACGGATTCATATTGAGCTCCCAAGGGCGGTTGGATGCTCAGGCACAGCCTGCGATCGGCACCCAGGGGCCTTGATCTCGGAGGATCTGAGAATTGGTCATATCGAAGTTGAGCGATCTGGTGATGTCTTCCCTGTCAGTGTAGTATACGAGAGCGCCAAACATACCGATAGTCTTTGTACACGTGGTCCGTGCACGCGATACGGGGAAAGCTGGAAAGCTGTCCTCGACCTTCCCTCCCACAACACTCTCCTGCATTCCTCTCCTCGCCTTTCCCCCCAGTTCCCCCCAGACAACGACTCACAATGACCGACGAAGAGGAGCGCCTCAAAGCGGAGAAGCTGGCTGCGGCCAAGAAACGGGTACCGCTCCCCTCCTTCCAGCGCAGTGGCTCATTGTAGCTACCGCCGACAGGCGACGGCATCATACATCTGGCCCATCCTGCCCAACCGGACGTCCGTCGCTAACCTCGCATCGGAATGATAGGTCGCCCAGTTGCAGAAACAGAAGAAGAAGGCCAGCAAGAAGGCTACGGCCAGCACCGACACTACGAAAGAATCGGAGTCGTCCAAGGACGGTACTGCTGCTGCTGCTGCTGCTGATACCCCCGCGGAAGCACCCTCCGAACCGGCTGAAGCAACAAAGACCCAAGATGACGAGGAGACGAAAGACACTACGCCTCCCTCAACCGACCTAGCAGACAAGAAAGAGGAAGCCGAAGAACAACCACAACAACAATCACCACAACAAGAAGAAGAAGAGAAAGAAGATGAGACGCGCGGGGAATCGCCCACCGAACCCATGCCCGCAGCGCCAACCTCCCCCGACCCGGACGCCTCCCCCCAAGTCGTCCCCACGATCGACACAGCGACGAGTCTACCGACAGGCTCTCGCGGCTCGCACGGCCGCCAAGCCTCCCTCTCCATCCAGTCGAAGATGCGGTCGTCGTCGTTCCGAAAATCCTCCGTCTCGCAGGGGAGTCTTTCGCCTTCGCCGTCGGCGGCGCTGAAGTCGCCTTCGTTGCCGCCGTTGTCGGCGGATGGGGAGGCGGTGCAGGAGGTGTATCGGAAGCAGGCGGTCAGGATTGAGGAGCTGGAGAGGGAGAATAAGCGGTTGGAGAAGGAGGTGGAGGAGGGGACGACGCGGTGGAAGAAGACGGAGGAGCAGTTGGAGGATTTGCGGGAGGCGAGTGTTGATGCGGCGGAGTTGAAGGACAGGTTGGAGAAGGCGGAGGGGCAGGCGGGGGAGATTGAGCAGTTGGTGAGTTGTTCGACGTCCCCGTGCCTTCGTTGTTTGTTGTGTTATGTTGCAAGTCCGTGGGGTGAGTGGTTGTATTGTACTGATGCCTTTCTGTCGGTAGAAAGAGGAGATTGCTTCGCTGCAACGACAAAACTCTCATCTGCAGACGCGCACCCATCGCAACAACGCCAGCGTTTCGGTGCCTGGATCGTCGGAATCCCCGCCATCGGATCTTGCGCAGCAGCTCGAGTCCAAGGCGGCGACTATCGAGGCCATGGAATTGGAGATCTCGAACCTGCGGGCGCAGATCTCTGATCAGTCGACGTCGAGTAGTGCGCACGAGACGCAGATCGCTGCGTTGGAAGAGAAGCTGAGTGGCAGCGAGTCTGCGCTCCAGAAGACGCAACGTGAACTGGCGGACACGAAGACGGCGTTGACGCGCGCATCCGAGAAAGCCGTCAAGGAAGGTGTGGACAAAACCTCGACGGAGACGCTGATCAAGAGCCTGCAACGTGAGGTTGAGGAGCTCAAGACCGAAAAGGCTGAGACGGCCAAAAAGACCGAGACACTAGAGAAGAAGCTGGAGGCTATCGGTACCCTGCACCGCGAGTCGGAAGCACGTCATCAAACTCGTCTTCGTGAGAGTGAGAAGACCGAGAAGGACGCTGCTGTGCTCCGCAAGCGACTGGCTAGCGTTGAGAACGAGAATCTCCGACTCAAGGAAGAACTGGATAGCGTGCGGAAGCGCCTCGCAGGAAGCGGCGGGGAGGGTGGCGGCGCAGACGACGATGCGCTCGACGAGCTCGAGGATGAAGAACGCTCCCGTCTGCAACGTCGTATCCGCGATCTCGAAGGCGAAGTGTTCGACCTCCGTCGCGGCGTGTGGAAGGAGAAGCGTCAGGAAGTCGACGCTGTTGCCGGCCCTATCGGTGACGAACCCTACCCCGACACTGCGACTGCTGCCAACGCCTTCGACGACGTCGACCTTGTCGGTGGCAGCCCCGAGCACGCGCGACGACGCAGCATGGCGCAGCAACAACACTCTTCCTTCTCGACTGTGCTCTCTAGCGGCTTTGCCGCCTTCACTGGTGGAAACAGCAACCGCAGCCGTGCTGGATCCCACCAACAGCACGCCCCCGGCACGCGGGGTAGTCTGGAGCTCCTCTCCGAAGAGAATTTCGAGGACGAGTTCGACGAGGCGGAGTTTGCGCGGGCCCAGGCTGAAGAGGAGGCGCGGAAACGAGTCGAGTGGGTGCGTGAGATCAAGTCCAAGCTGAAGGACTGGAACGGGTGGCGGTTGGATCTGGTGGATAGTCGGGCTGGAGCCGAAGGCGCTGGTGTTGGAATGGGAGAGATTTTCGAACTTTGAGACGAGTTGTTATGATTAACACGATGGATGGAATATACCAGGCCTGTGGGGGTTGTTGTCGCCGATGCATGAGTCACATATACCATCTCCGTATATCGATATGGAGGACTGCTCAGACAAGCGTAGTACACCCCGGCAGATACGAGACACAGTCAGCCCGTACACGCAACAATACATTGTAAGGCTTGAAAGCGATAGCAGGATATCTCAATCACGATATACAGCACAGAAATACAAAACAGCCCTCCATCAACACCATACCCGCCCAAAAGCAAAGAAAACCGAAAACCACACAACTCGAATAAAACCAACAAAAATAAAAGCCAAATCTCAATCCTCCGCATGATGCCGTCCATTCAACACCCCCTCAGACTTCCTGCTTCCCCCCCGTCTCCGCTGCACCAACTCCACCACCCACCCGCCAATCTGATACAACCACCCCCCCGTAACCATGACGCCAGACACGGTATTCACCAAGCGAATCAACAACGACAAGAAACTCCCGCGCTCCTCACTGATCAGCAGCAGGATCGGCTCGATATTGTACTTGAAGAAGATGCCCGGCACGAGGAAAGGCGACTCGGGCAACTCGTCGGACTGGCTGGTGGCGGCGTACTGGTTCGTGAAGACGAGGTTGCGGTCGTGGCGGTTTTCGTGGGGGGAGGGGGGCGCGTGGGCGTAGGTGTCGAGGGCGCGACGACCCTTGGAGTAGATGGTTGGTACGATGGAGAGGAAGTATTGGTATTTGTAGTAGTGGGCGGAGGTTGTGGCGATGGTTTTGTCGAGCGGGTTGAGGAGAGTTGGGTAGTGGGGACCGAAGGATAGTTCGGTAATCATGTGGCTGAATTTGAAGGCTGTTTGCATGGGTTGATGTCAGTGAGGTGTTGGGTGACGTGCATGCTTATGCTTGTGAAGGAAGGGGGGGATGGAAAGTGACGTGAGGTAGGTATAGGTATAGGTATAGGTACCGGGAAAGAAAGGGAAAGAGAACATACCTGTATGATCCAAATGCGCCCCAAAATCGCGATAGCCATGTCCCCGAGCCGTAATATGGAAATCCCCCTGGACTTTATTCCCCTCCAAGCTCCCATAAATCCGACACGAATCGACCTTATCCCCCCGTCTCAATTTCGGCCCCTTGGCAAACTTCCTCCTCGGATTGCGTCTCGCCTCCCCCAACACATGATGCACCCGCGCATCTTCATCCTGCGCCTCTAACCGTGCCGCTTCCTCATGACTCAACGTCTGATACTCGTGCGCTCCACTATATGACTCGGTATTGCGCTTCTCCATCCACAGGTTCCACGAGGTGGGTTCGCGGGTGAGCATTTCCCCCGCGAGGACGCGATCGCCAGACGCGTCTTGGATGTTGACATCGAGGGTGTCGCAGGGCATTTCGACGACGATGTCGAGGTTGAGTTGGAGGTCGTGCGAGACGCCCTTCTCGACGCTGAAGTGGTGGCTTTCCGTGCCGCGGAACCAGGTGCGGAATTCCGAGATGGTGAAGACGGTGCAGATGGTGAGGATGAGGACGGTCCATTGGCCGCCGCGGCGGGAGGGGGCCGTGTAGGAGGGTTTGGTTTTTGCTGTAGCTGTTGTTAGTTATCTTCTTTTTGGGTTTTCTGCGTGATTTGTAGTGATGTGGTGTGGTGTGGTGAGTGAGTGAGGGGGTGATGTGGTGCATGTTGACCAATTTCCTATTTGACACGACGGATGGTCGCTCCCACCCATCGTATCATCTGGAAGGGTGACTGGGATGGACATCAAGATTCAAGGCACAGATATGATCCTCACGTACGGAATGCATCAAACGTCTTCAAGCCGCTCTGCAGCTTGGACTTCTCCCCAAAGGCATCCTCATCGAGGTGATGGTGCCCCCCGTACCCATTCATCACGAATCCGTGTCGCTTGGCGGAAATGAAAGGACCGACACCGATTACGGCATGAATTGGAGGGATGGAAGACGTCAGGCGAATGGCAAGTCGTGGGTGTGCCAGGGACAAGAGGACATGAGGTCAGGGAAGAAAGGAGCGCAGCGGAGTTGGAGTTGAGGCCAAGTAGTCCACTCCGGCCGATCGCTTATCAGATCCGATTGACTTTCCCACCAGTTCTAAATCGACTTCACTCAATACTCGATACGTCAACAACATCTAGGATGCCGCAGCCACACACACTCGTGAATCACAATATATGCATCAAGGGAGCTAATTCTGACATCGCCCGGGTCTTCCCCCCCAAGACCATCCCAAAGACACCGGGCAGATTCAAAGTAAATAAATATACACGGGCTGTATCACGGTCTATCCCCGACGTCGAAATCGCAGAGTTGACAACAGCAGTATAACGGAAGGAAAAGCGAAGGACAAAGGAGATAGACATGCAATGTGGAGCAAACACAGGCGTCCACCGTCGTAACTATATCAACCACCAGAACAGGCGGACACAATCGGAACCAGACAACCAACGAGAACATAGTAAATCATGCAGATTCACAGTAAGGGTATAAGATGGGGTCTTTTCTCGTTGCCCATCTTGGGATCAACTTCGTTCGTAACAGATAAAAGGGGTCACAAAATCACACACGTTCCCGGCCTGTTTATGCAATCAACAGTGAAACGATTATTATTACAATATGCAAGAAGCGAAGGGGAAGGGAAATGAAAAATGAAGATGGCGACAGCAGAACACAGCTTTCTTATTTAGTTCTCTAAAGCTATGTTAGCGAATGGAGCGACATCGTCCTTGGGGAACAGTCACTTACCAGGCTGGTTGCCGCAGCCGCTGTGGCGAGGTCGGGCTTCCCACTGATACTTCTCTGGGCCACACGGGGCAGTGCGGACCCAGGAGTGGTTGCAGTGTTCGTGGCTCGCTTGGCGGGGGTAGATGGGGCAAGGCCACCGACGTTGGAATGGCGTTTGCCAGACGTGGACTTCACTGGCGAGCTACCAGAGACATCTCGACTGCGAATGAAGCTTCCATTCTTCAGGCTTGTCGCCGGAGGATCGGGAAGCGGGCGACTGGAGGACGTGTTGGACCCGGAGACTCCTCGCTTGGTGGAAGAGGGAACTGGGTAAGTTCGGGACCGGGGAGGCATCTTGATTCCGGTGATGAACTCGTGACGAAGAGCGTCGTGTGGAGTGAGCCGACGAGCAGGATCCCACCGGAGACAACGGCTGATGAAGTCAAGGAAGGCTTCATCATCACACTTGAGAACCTGCCGGAGTTCTTTGGAGCTTGGGCGACGGCGACGCCCCTTGGAAGAGACGGTCAGCCTGGGCTTGCCAAGAGAATCAAAGAAGAGTTTCTTGCGAGTGCTCTTCTCAATCAAATGTTTCTCAGGAGGCCCAAACACCTCCATGATACAAGCAAGTTGCTCCTGCTCATTCTCCCCCGGGAAAATAGGATACCCAGTGAAAAGCTCAGCCAGGATACAACCCACACTCCACATATCGATTGGCATGCCGTACGACATTCCAAGAATGACTTCAGGAGAACGGTAGAAACGACTCTGGATGTAGGTATAGACTTTCTCATTCTCAAAGCAACTCGAACCGAAATCGATGACTCTGATTTCGGAGCTCATGGGATGAACGAGAAGAATGTTCTCCGGTTTGAGATCGCAATGGATTACTTTCTTGGCATGAAGCAGAGTCAACGTACCCAGCATTTGCTTGGTGAAGCGGCGAATCAGCTTAAGAGAGAACCCTCTGAAGTCATGCGCCTTGATGAACTCATAGAGGTTGGCTCCTAATAGTTCCGTCGAGATGCAAAGATGACCTCGGAAGTAGAAGCTTTGAGTGAAATTGACCACGCTGTGGCGGCGATGAGGATCCCATTCCTTCAGCTTCTGAAGAAGGTTGACCTCGATGAGAGCTTGCTGGTGGAACCTCTTCTTATTGCGAATAATCTTGATGGCGACGAGGGCCCCGTTCTTGTGGTCAATGCATCGAACCACCTGACCGAAACTGCCCTTACCCAGAACGTTGATGACTTCATAACGGTAGGCGAGGTGATCGCCGATAACGATGTTGTAATCTCCACGATCATCATCATATCCGAAGTTAGCGGCCTGTGCATTGAGATCGCCAACATGCTTTTTCGCATTCTGAGTCCCGCAGAAATAGATGTCTTTGAAGTCGATGATCTCACCCCGCTCAAAGATGTTCAGGTTGGCCACCTTTAGCGCTTGGGCGGCGCCGACGCGTTCCTTAGGCCCAGCCTTGCGGCGCAATCCATCCAAATCTTTAGCAGCGTTCTCGAAATCCTTACGTTTGGACGCAAGCTTCCGCATTTCCTCATCTGCCATTACAACATCAGGTTCCGACTTCGGTGACTCGGTCTGTCCTGCGTTGGCCGCCGCACTTGAGCGGGCGGTGTTGATGATCTTATGCACGGGAGACAAGATTGATGAGGCGGAACGAGTCGGCGTAGCTTCGCTTTCACCAGATTCGTTGGATCGACTCGGCTCGAGCGACAGACTCTGTTCACTACTGACGCTCGGCTTTCTAATCGCCGGATTGGCAGTGTGAGACAAGGATGCCTGTCGTCGAGTCTTAAGATAGGACGGCTTGAGTGTGGGACTGGTATTCTTGGTGGTTGATAAATTGTTCCAGGTCGCGGATGCAGGAAGTTTAGGTGGTGGCATGCGATCGAATTTTTGAGGGTCACCGCTGGGATTAGTTCCTGTATGATTTCGCGAATTTGTGCGCTTCCGAATGACAGTAATGTTATTCCGCAGAGAGGACTCAGAAGCACTGTTGTTGTCTGGGTCTGTTGGCGTAGACAGCTGGCTCATCGAGGAGGACTGAGTCTGAGGCCTGGGCCCATTCAACTTGTGAGGCTGTGATAGATGGGACGAAAAGTCTCCACTGGCCTTTCCTCGAAGATAGTTGAACTCGCTACTGCTTTTTGGTAGAGTATAGGAGATGTAAGGCGACACTGTTCTGGCACCTCCAGTGCTATTATCAAAGGTAGCCAGGGCACTCGAACTGCTAGCCGTTCGTAGAGCCGCACCAGAGGACGTGCTGACGACGAAATGCGATGTACTGCTTCGGGCCTGAGTTCTTGGGACGCCGTCATCATCATCTCGCACTGAGAAAAAGTTTGCTTTGGAAGCCGTCAGCGGTGTGCTTGGGGTCTTCGACATCATTTGATTAGTAGGCGTGTAGGGCTTCGCTTCGTCTTCTCGGTCTCTTAATGCCTCGATCTTGGTTGTCATCGGAGTCCCCAGAGGAAGCAAGTTCAGTGGCGGCAGCTTCAACGGCTGCAGGTTGCGTTTCCCAAACACCGCGGGCGGCTTAGGCTTCGCTTCGGGGGTTTTCATCTCGCGTCCATTGGCAAATTCTCCATGGTCATCACCGGTGACACTGCTTGACTGGTTCGAGTCAGTGCCCCCCTGAATCTTGAGCAATCCAATGTCAACTGGCAGACTCGACTTTCGGCCCGCATATGTCGGGGTGAAAGTCGGCTGCTCAAGGAAATCGCCCTTTGGCGATTCATACGCCTTCGGAATGGCTGGGACTGGTGGCACCTCCTCTTCAGTAGCCGCGTGTTCCACGCGCGGCTTGGGGGTTGGCAAGCGAGATGAGGAGGTAGCTTGCGATAACCTCGTCTGGAGTGAGCTGCCGGAATTCCTTGCAGAATTATAGCTTGTGTTCGACGACAGAGACAACCCCGAGCTGTACGATTTGCGATTCGGATCTGGGGTGGTTCGCGTCGAGGAAGGGGTCACGCTTTTCCGGGGAATGGCAGAGGGCGATTGAGCGGTCGAACGAGGACGGAACGGAATGGGATCGGTCTGGGTCGGGGGTGTATAGGGCGCCGCTTGAGTTTGTGGTGCTGTCGACATGCGTCTCAATCGTCGTGCATCGGTGGGGCTGATCGTCCGGGCCCCCAGGCCTGTCGCGTGTGGAGGCATGACCGAAACTCTCTTGGACGAGGAGGATGGAGTCGTGGTTCCTGGATTATGTTTAACAGGTGTTCGAAGCGCATTAGTGGAAGAGGACCGTGAGTGATCTGTCGTACCAGCTGCCGTCAAAAAGTTGTCACAGGGTTCTCTTGACGGGGGTTGAAGCGACTTGGCCTTCAAGTTTCGAGCGCTTGTCGTGACCTTCGTTCCATCATTGGGGGTAGCTTCTGGATATTGCGTGCGTGGACGGAGCAGATTGGCTTGGTCAAAACGACTCGTGTCGACGCTGGGTTTACGGGTCGATAAACTTTGGCGTCTCGCGTTTCCAGTGGGAGCAGTTGAACCAGGTCCGATCGATTTGCGAGGTGCGCGAGGAGCACCACCCGTATTGGCATTCGGAGCCTGGACTAAACTTTGGCGACGCGCTCGGGAGGCAGTCGCAAGAGTTGGGGGACGAGACGATGCTGGATCAGCCGTAGAACCCTGGTTGGTGATACTTTTCCGACGAGCCGAATTGCTTCTTATACGTCCTGGGGCTCCATTCTCATTATTCTGGTTGGCGTTGTTCCAGGGGGCTTTTGAGGAAAACTCCGAGGTTGGGCCTCCCGTTCTCGGCATGGGGAAATGGTTCAAGCTGGGTTCGGCCATGATGCTGTTTTGTAAGTCATCGAAATTGACGGGCGCGAGAAAATCCGCATTGTCCGGAGGGGTTTGGTTTGGGTCAACTTTCGACAAATTGCCCATGCTGGTCGACCGCAAGCTAATGCGAGAGTTGTTGCTTTGGATTGATTCATTCGTCGAGTCGATTGAGGAGTTGCCAGAGTGGAAGAACGAGCCAGGATTGTTACTACACGACAATGACACATTAGAGATAGCTTGACGGCGAGGTTCAATGCAGGTGGGCGCGTTTGTTGTGAAGGGACCCCGGATGTGGGCAGAAAAGGAGTTGGAAGGACGAGCTATGATGAGAAATGTCACCCAAATACCTTCTGCGGGACGGCTCCTGCGGTCGCGGGCCTTGGGGGGCCTTCTGGTCTCGGATGGATAGCCTCCGTCGGTTCATGACCCCGATCCGAGGCCCTGAAGCAGTTTTGGCGGGGGTGGTGGTGGATGAGTCTGCGAGGAAAGTTGTTGAGGGGTGTTTTTGTAATCGTCGACGAGCGGATCCTTCTGCGGATCACCACGACGGTCATTAGTCCAGCTCGTTGCACAGATCGGTGGATTTGAAGATGCTGCGACGCATCGGAAACTTACCTCCTGGACCAGGACCGTCATGTCGCGACGGACTGGACGATCCGGATCCTGGTGGCGCCTTACGCGACTGCCCCTTTCCTGGAGACAGCTGGGGCAGCCGTTCCGGCATCCTCAGGGTTGGAGGATAGAAGCACCGGGCGTGAGGGACACACGCCTATAGGGGGAAATTGAGGACAGAAAAAGGTAGCGAGAATGAGGACAGGGGATCCCAATCGCACTGGGCTCCCAGAGAAACGGCGTTCACGGTGCCCCAAACAAAGGAGAGAGCCTTGACCACCAGCGTCGCGCGACTCATGAACGATTGTTACCGGTCCATTGCGGGGATTACGGACAACAGAGGAAGGTCCCAAATGGTGACGAAACGACCGACAGGAAATTGGTTGTTCCGACAATCCCAGCGCTGGTCGGTCCGCGGTCCTGTCGAATGCGCCTGGGGCGGGGAGGAGCAAGGATGGCGAGGAGAGGAGGGAGGAGCGGAGGGAGTTGTGGTGGTGGAGGAGGAGGAGGTGGTGGTCGTGTTGCAGGAGAAGAGAAAGTTTGGCTGGGGCCGCCGTTCTGGGAACACTTTTTTTGGGGCGGAAGGGAACACCACAGTTACATACGGGGGATGGCGATGAGAGACAAAGCAACCAACATTCGTTCCACCAACAGGGAAGGATGACCAAAACGAATCAAATCAAGCCAGACAAGATCCCAGCAAGGCAGTGCCGGTGGTGATGGTGTCGCTCCAGCAGAAATGACCCCAGAGTCGATACATAAACAAAGACAGGTCCAAAAGATCCGACGATGAAGCCCCGAGCCTACGAGCACCAAGAATACCGAAGACGCCCCCCAGATAGGCAGGTAGGCGATGTACCTGCAATGCCCGGACGCCGAACTCATCAAATGAAATTAAGGTGGAGTTGCGAGGTCGACCTGGCTGCGGAACGCTGTTGGTGGCCGGTTGCCCACTACTGTAGGTACATGCTTGGTACTTCCCCAGCACCCGCGGTGGAGGGCAACTGCCGTGGGACGGGGGGTATCGGCGAGGTCACGGCGGTGTGCCCCCCTGCTCCTTTTCGCTGGCTCGAAGAGGCAAGGATGCGCTTGCAAACAGGGCAAACACGGAAGCACCGTACGAGGTAAGGTCGCGTATTCCTGGTATGGTACAATCGGTATTGCCGCGGGACTTATGCAAGGCGGTGTACACCTTACCTAAGACGCTGCGTCATAACTCGGCCTGGGGCAGCCAAACGAGCATGTGCTTGGGCTGGCCGCCTGCAAACAACCGAGCATCAACCACCTCCCGCGCTGCAATCGGAAATGCATCACTCCTCCAGTCTCCCTGCTGCTGTTGCTGTCCCTGGGAGGCGACGCCATGGATGAATACACCCCCGACGCCATCGTCAACCGTGACGAGCCGATTCCGGTGCTCTCCGTCAGCCAGCATGAGTCCAGCAAGCGACGACCTACCTTGAAGGCTGGTCACAAGCGATCTCCGTCGCTGCAAGACCGACTCCTGGCCAAGTATGTTCCCCATTGTTTGTTTTGACTGGGGCGGGAGCTTATCTGGACACACCGGCTCACCATGATGGACGAGTAGAGTGCTCGAGCAAGTAATCCCCACCGACCATGTCAACAACGATCATGCAGTGTCTGTCGGCGATAAGGCCATCCCCGCAGACCCTAAACGGCCGGACTTCAGCCTGCCTCTGATGGCCAACAATTTCCGCCGATTCAATGCAAGGTGGGTATTCCTGTCTTTTTTGATTCTCATGAATCCAAAACAAGAGGGCCACAAGGCTGAATTTGCCATAGAATCGGAGTGGTGTTCCACTTTCAAACCCAGGTGGAGCGCCTGCTGAGCTGGAAGAAGCCCTCTCATACATTCTCCTTTCTCTTCGTGTACTCTTTTGTATGCCTCGATCCTCATCTCCTCGCCATTCTCCCCCTCGCATGCTTCTTGTTCTTCGTGATGGTGCCCGCGTTCCTTGCGCGCCACCCACCGCCCCCGTCC
>RHLO01001097.1:0-18026 GCA_003719415.1 Aspergillus olivimuriae
GCTACGACCTCTCCTTCCCCTCCCCCCACATCCTCCTCGTCACCATCAACCGCGAAAAGCGCATGAACTCCATCGACACCCAAGGCCACTGGGAAGGCGAAGCGCTCTGGGGCTGGTTCGATGCCGAGCCGTCCATGCGCGTGGCCATCCTCACCGGCCGCGGCAGCAAGGCCTTCTCCGCCGGCGCCGATCTCCTGGAGCAGAATGAGCGCGCCCAGGGCGGCGAGAACGACCAGGCCAAGCCGGCAGGAATGCCACCAGGCGGATTCGGTGGGATCAGTCGTCGTCGCGGGAAGAAGCCCATCATCGCGGCTGTCAATGGGTTTGCGCTGGGGGGTGGGTTTGAGATTTGCTTGAATTGGTATTGCGCATTCTTTTTCCCCGTCGTTTTATGGTTGAGAAACAACCTGGAGGTTGACATCGACGACCGAAAGCTAATATGAGATACTGGGATAGTGACATGGTCGTCGCCTCCCCCAAGGCGTCCTTCTCGCTCCCCGAGGTCGAGAGAGGCCTCTACGCCGCGGCAGGAGGTCTGGCTCGGATCGTGCGCGAGGTCGGCATGCATGTCGGCAGTGAGCTGGCGCTGACGGGACGACGATTGACCGCGCAGGAGGCGTTGGATTACCGACTGATTAACCGTATTGCCAAGTCGCCGGAGACGCTGCTGGAAGAGTCGCTGGCCCTCGCGAAGAAGGTGGCCAGTCTGTCGCCCGATGCGGTGATTATCACTCGCGATGGACTGCGGGAGACGTGGGAAAGTGGAAGCGTCGAGCAGGCTTCTCGGTTGACGGCGGAGCGATACCTTCGGGGACTGATGCTGTCGGAGAACTTGAAGATTGGGCTCGCGGCTTTTGCGATGAAGAAGGAGCCGAAGTGGGTGGACTCGAAGCTTTGATCGTTTTTGGAGAATGTAGTTGTCGATGGAGGTGTAATGAAGGGTGGTCATAGTGCGATTCGGATGCCATATAAAACAAATGTTGCTCTTGTAAAACATGGGATTCAAAATAGCGTCGTTTCAAGGCAGTATGAACGAAGATTTCATATCGAGCTGGTATCCTGGTTGTGTGATTCCATCATGATCAAAGTAGCATGGCTTTAGACCAGGATTCTATTGATATATGCGTTTGAGCGGTAGAATCGAGGGAGTAGATCCCCATGACTGTATCAATTGATATAAAATTTCATGGAGAGACATAACCATTCAACTCATATACTAAAACTCCATCCTATGCTACAGATGCGCACTGCTATAGGAAAACAAGTTCCGCCCCGAATCTGCCTCATTCCGGACCCAGCCGACACGCCCGATCTGCTCGGTCGTCGTGCTGGCGAGCTCCTTCAGCGTGGCCACATCAGCCGCATTGGCAAGAAACCGATGACCATTGTCCAGACGACCGACCACATAGCCCTCACCTGGAGAGCCATCGCGTTGGAATTGCACCGTATATGTCTGTTGTGCGTCAGTGATGTCCAATTCGTCCGGGAGGAGCTCGGACGCCGTCACATACCTCGATCACAGCCCGTCCTTCCGCTTTCTCGGCGATAGGCGGCGGACTGATGTCCTGCGAGTATTCGGGGAGGGGATTTCTGGCTGGATATGCGGAGCCATCCGCACGTGGCGATGCTGACAGGCACACGGTGTAATGGTAGGAGAGGACGCCGCCGTTGGCGAGGATGAGGCCGTTACGACCTCGCTTGTTGCGTATGTCACGGACGACTTGGGTGATTGCCTATGACACACACATCCATCAGTGGGAGGATCTTCTTTTGGGTGAGTGTTCGATGCATACATGTAGAGAGTAGTTGTTTCCTGCGCCGCCGAACGAGGTCAGTCCTCCGAGGACGGTCAACGGACGTGATTTCTCGGTAATCGGGAGATTGAGGTGCTGGCAGGCGAGTTTGGGGACGATTGGGAAACAGCTTTACATGTCAGCTGGATGCGATCATAGTCATTAGAACGGTGCATACGAGTAGAAATCGTAGAGGTCAATGTCCTTGGTGGTCAAGCCCGAGGCCCTGAGGGCTTCATCTAGCGAGTTGGAGATGCTGGGGCTGGAGTGAAAGTTTGTGCGTTCCCAGACTGGATCGCCGTTAGAGTTGTCTTTACTAGAAGAGCATGGATCACTGACAGTTGCTGGCATCACTGGTCCCTGCGCCTCCAAGGGGATATATCCAACGCGATTCGGGGACGTCCAGTTCGCGAGCATATTCGACCGAGGTAACGATGCATGCGGCGGCCAGGTTGACGGTATTAAAGGCATTCATCAATAGGGGATCTACTTATGTCAGTCATTTCGTATGTAGCGCAATAAGTCACAACGCACAGGGAGAGCAGATCATTCGGTTCCTCTTGCTAACGGTGGCGATAGACTCTGCTGTCTCGGCGGGCTTTCCAGCATTCCACGAGATCGGATTCTTCTCGGAGATCTCCGCAAAGTTCGCGTAGAGCTCTGCCGACTCTTTGTGATTCTCGACGTATGTTTGTTTGCGAAAGGCGCGGAATCCAGCCTCATACAGTGGATATACTTGGATAGGAAGGCCAATCGAATGCAAAGTCCCGAGGTCTGGAGGTCAGCAAACGATATGGACCATGGACATGGCGGGAGATCCATACTTTCACGATGTGAGCGTTCCCAGATCGTCGAATGATCCTCCACTTTGGTCCAATGCTTCGGTGGGAAGTTTTTCGCTGCGGCCAATGAAGCCACTGTAGGTGTTCAGTCATTAAACCGTTCGTACTCAGTGGCAGGAAGAATATACGCACACGTCGCAAGAGCTTCACCTCCGGTCACCACTGCCACCCGGCATTCTCCTTTCGACACTCGTCTGGCAGCATCATCCAACAGCATCGCGGGCGCATTGCCTCCATGTCCACTCTCATATGTGTGTACCGGCTTCACCCCCAGTCGATTCAACAGCAACTCGGTGATGTTCGGATACGGCCATGTCCAGTTCGCAACAACATCAATGCTATCGATCGCGGTCTGCAGCGTATGCTTCGACGCGGAACTGTCCTCAATGGCTGCAGCAATGGCCTGCAGCATCAAATCTAGCGGCTCATATGCATGTTCGGGTTTTTTGGACGTATTCTTGATGTCTCCGACCCCGATGATGACCGGGGTGGTCGGGCTGGGAGCTGCGCGCGACATGTTGATCGACCGATATGGGGATCTGGCCTATCCTTCCAGCAGGCGTGACAGATTGTTTCAGGATTGCTTTCACAAGGCCCAGCAGTCAACCATACTACTGATGTACCGTTCCCCGGCCGTTTCTCCTCCCGGTTACGCGGTCTTCCTTCACCCATTGGGATCGACGCCAGGCCGAGCAACCTCGGTAGTACCGCCTCCACAAGACGGCCTGGTGTCTTCACACGAGATGGGCAATGCCTATTTCATACAATGTGAATGTGATATTTAAAGTCAAAAGATGGTGACAGTCGTCGTCACCTGTCCGCTGCAACTCATCCAGCCCCTACTATCTCGTCCTCCGTCTTCACATAGACAGCACCATGACGTCGATCCGTATGTGATTGATATCCCATACGCGCAGATATACAAAAAGCTAACTGTACACAGAGAAGATCCGTACTCCAGCAACGGAGCTGCTAGGAGTCAAGCACCCCGTCCTGCTCGCCGGCATGTTCAATGTCGCATCGCCTCGTCTGGCAGCAGCAGTGACCAACGCCGGCGGACTCGGTGTCATCGGCGGGGTCGCCTACACGCCAGAGAAGCTCCGCGAAGCACTGGACGAGCTCAAGAGCCACCTGGTGGATAAGTCGGCCCCGTTCGGAGTGGATCTGCTTATCCCCCAGGTTGGTGGCAATGCACGGAAGACCAAGTGCGTCACTGTCCCCTCCTATCCCCACTCCCAGCATCCACCGAGATGCCCTACACATACGGAAAGACTATTCACGTGAAGATCGCTAATAATTGGAGACGATAGCTACGATTACTCGCACGGCAAACTCGACGAACTCGTCGAGATCATCATCTCCAGCGGAGCCAAGCTCTTCGTCTGCGCCGTGGGCGTCCCGCCCAAACGCGTCGTCGACCGTCTCCACCAAGGCGGCGTCCTCTACATGAACATGATCGGACACCCAAAGCACGCGCAAAAGGCCATTGACGTGGGCGCGGATCTTCTCTGCGCCCAGGGAGGCGAGGGCGGCGGACACACGGGCGACATCCCGACGGTCGTGCTGATCCCCGCCGTGGCTCAGATCCTCCGCGGACAAAAGAGCGGCTTCACCGGCCGGGAGGTGCAGCTGGTCGCGGCCGGCGGCATGTTCAATGGTCAATCTCTGGCGGCGGCGCTCATGTTGGGGGCGAGCGCCGTGTGGGTGGGCACGCGATTCATCCTGGCGGCGGAATCGGGCGCGTCCGAGATGCACAAGAAGGGACTACAGGAGGCCGGATTCGACGATATTATCCGCACGACGGTGTTCTCGGGACGGCCGTTGAACACCCGGACTACGCCGTATTTGCAGCGGTGGGAGGGCGCGCGGAAGGATGAAATGAACCGGTTGCAGGCCCAGGGGGTCATCCCGATTGCGCACGACATGGACGCGAAGCCGGATGATGAGGAGGTGCTGGATAACGCGCACCCCGTGCTGATGGGCAAGGTGGCGGGCCTGGTCAATGAACGACTGACGGCGCAGCAGATTGTGGATAGTATGGTGGACGAAGCCCATGCGTTGTTGATCCGGGGCGGACAGATGGCGGCCAAGCTGTGAGGGGAACCGAGGACCGAGCATGCACGAGTCAGCGGGATGACTCGTGGAGAGCGGAGGTGTTCTCGGGGACTGGAATAGGAGGTGGCTGTAGATCTTTTGTGCGGAGGGATGAATGCATCTGAGCGGTTCATTATTGGAAAACTTGTTTTGCTAGTAAACTTGTATCCACCTCACTTCATCCCAGAATCGGGGAATTAGGGTTGAACTGCCGGTTTGAGCCACTCACGTGTTAGTCCGATGCAAGAGAACACATCCTGATCATTCTTACTGCTGAAGCTAAATTGGAGGGATGTATCTGACATGCAGTAGATATCAATGCCATCCATCATTACTGTCTCCTACCATGTTGGCCTCGGTCACTCGTCCTACACCCGCGGACCCGGATTACCACAGTTAGGCGCCTGACTCTGCTCAACGGCCGTAACATCTTCCTTAGCCAGACGCTCACAGTACTGCGCCATAAAGATATCCTTCGCAGACAGGCCAGGTGGGACATGCGTCGTCCAAGTGACGGAGACATTGTTGATTTCCTGCGTGGATCAACCGTCAGCATTCGGACCACAGCACTACTCAGTCAGTGCGTTGGGGAGACTTACAATCGTCATCTTGGGGTGATGATTTTTGTTCTTGCTTTTCACCCCGATCAGGAATAGAAAGTCCTTCAATGATTTGAATTAGATGATCGTCTCGCTACTGCCATCCGACGGGAAACTTGCCAGAGCTTTCGTGTAGGTTTTAAAAAAAAACTGCTTCTGCAGTCCTGCGCCGTCATGGCAGAGTTGCCAGCCTGCGGTCAATAGGGCTTCCACCTGGGGGGAAACTTCATCTGCCTTTACACCTTCGGCCAGTTTCAGTTGTTTCTGGAGGGGTTCCATGGTGTTGACTGGGTCAGGTATCGAAGTGAAGACTGAGAGTGTGAGGGTGGGGATGTTAGGAAGTGGGGTAGCTGAGATGTCGAGTCTATCGCTGAATTATGTCAGAAAAGGTGTCCAGGATAGCATTGGCCAAGTCATCGGCATGATCATTATTGTAGACTGGACTGCTTCAAGCTTTTAAGAAATCTGTTCTGCTTCTTTTTTATTACTGAAAATAGAGTGATTGAAAGGGAGCACGGGTCATTGACACCCTCGTACATGGTAAAGATACGCAAGAAAAGTATTTCCAGCAATACACTTCAGGTATATATCTTTGTAGATACATAGCCATGTACTTGGAAATGACAGGTGGTGCGTTTCAAACCCCTACAACTTTCAACCCGCTGATCAAGATGGATGAGAAACTTGAGGAAGCCTAAACGTCTCATATGGACAAAATGCACTATGAAGATCAAGAAACAATCTCCACACTGAGGTCAGCAGGCCAAACTGGCTGATCAACGCCATTGCCCCTGGTCCCAACATTATACTTCAGCTCCACCGCATTGTCCTGGAATTGCGCGATAGGCTTCACCTGGATGAACGTTGCGCCAAGGGCCTTGGAAAGCCGGGACTCGAAGAAAGCCGGGTTAAAAAGCACATCTTTATCGTGTGCTTGCAGCATCTTCAGCATCTCCGGGATCAAATGCGACATGGCATGGTAATGACGGAAGACCGGGGACCCGTGGCGTTCCCAGAGCTCCTTCCAGACATCGTCTCGGTAGGTGCCGCAGGTTCTGACCAGCCACTGGGAGTAGTAATTCAATGAGGTCTGTATATATTAGAAGCTTTCCCACGGTTTTCCAGTCGAGAAGCCACTCACGTCGACTCCATAACTGCCTCCTTTTTCGGCCCGTTGGATCAACGCGTCGATTATACCGCAACATCCCATGACGCCGGTACTATACTCTGTTAGGATGCAGTCACTCAGGACATGAAAGATGTACGTACCAGTAGTCAGAGTTGGGGAACACGGGAGTCACAGCCTCATCAACTCCCATGGCCCGACCATACGCCAATGACACACCGCAGCACTGGGAAATACGGTCAGTAGAGGAACAAAACACTCTGCCAACGGCACAAGGAGACACTTACCGCATCGCTGATCTGCTGCCACCCACTTCGATGGCTCCAAGGTCCATGCCATCCATAGCAATTCTCCCGAGCGTGAATAATGCCTCTGTCCCTGCCACGGACTAAGTCAAACACGGCCTGTCGGCCAAAGCCAAGCTTCTTCATCACACCGGGACGATAGCCATCAAGCACAATATCCGCTTCTCGAATGAGTGCCCGGAGACGCTCCTTGTCACTCTCATCCTTGAGGTGCAGATACGCGTTCCACTTCCCCCAGTTGAGATCAGGGTGCAAAGCCGAAAAATCAGTGACATGCGGGGAGACAACACGCATCACACTGGCGCCCAGTTCGGCAAGACTACGACTGATAGTCGGGCCGGCGATGACACGGGTCAGATCGACCACTTTGAGGCCGGCGAGGGGCCGCTTGGGCGATGATGGGAGGCCGGTATTCTCAGGCCACCAGGTGGCCGGCTGCTGCGAGGACGGATCCTTGGTGATTTCGTACAGGCCGACTTTGCCACTTTGCTGGCCGTGTTCGCTGGATAGATATTCCTCTTTGCTCCAGCAGATTGTGCCGGCTTGGCGGTACTTCTCGTTCATGAGGTCGTCGAGCTCAGCGGCAGTGTACTCTTTGACTTTCCTCTGAATTCGTTCGATGATGGTGTCGTAGGTGTCTTCTGGTTCGCCGTCGAGGGGGAGACCCAGGGCTGTCAATGTTGGGTCTGGATTCATGCTTCCTGTATGGTATATAAGCTTCACCTATGAAGGCATATGGGGAGGATATATACCGTGCACATGATAGTAGCGTCCATCCTTGGTCTCATAGATGTTAGTCGCAAGCGTCCTGTAGAGGATGCCCAGAGAACGGTGCAAGTCTTGGTTGTGGAAGAGCTTGTCCATGTTTGGGTTCAAAGGGCCGAAGGGCTCAGGTTTGCCATTTTCTCCAATGATCTGGCCGATCAGCGGGGTCATGAAGAAAAGAGAAGCATGATCTCTGCAGATTTCTATTAGACTTCTTCACGAAACAAAGATGCAACACCCCTTCACGTAAACTTACGTGTTGATGGTTACATCGACTGGATCAACGTTGTACTTCTTGGAAAGCAACAGGTTGATAAATGAGGCTTCCAGTCCCTTCAGGGACGAGATACTCTCCGCAAAACGCCAGTTGATCGGGATACTGGGCCTTTCATTGCCCTCAAAATGAACCTTCTTGCTGATCTCTTCGAGCCCCGCGGGGAGGTTGGGGACCAACGGGTTGTGCAGTATCCCTTTCCGAAAGAGAGCCTCGGCTTCGCAGGGCACGGAGTACTCGATAGAGCCCATAATGAACTGCACCAAGGAAATCTTTATGGATCACTGAGTTTCTGCAAAGATTGACAGCAATGGATGTGCGAGATTTATGTGGTTTGTCTGGAGAACTACCCGGGGGGCTTATCCCGAGGATTCATACATAAGCGGAAGTTGCGGAACGCACAAGCGATATACAACGACCCCGCTGGATGAGTGGAGATCAGATCAGCATCGGAGATGTCCCTTGCGTAAACCTTGCCTACAAAGTAGAAAGTCTGCAAGCAGAAATCCGTCACCAGATGATGTCATATCTAGTGTCGCTGTTGGTGAAAGTTGATTGAGTGCTCCAGTATCGTAGACTGTCTCTATGGACCACAGGTTTCCGTCGCGGACATTGTCCTTCTTCCTATAAAAGTGATCGATACCATTGACATCCCACATGATCAAAGGTTTACTGTTGTCATTATATGTCGCGGCGACTTCTTTCCTGGAGTAGACGTGGACCTAGCGCTGCTTGAGCTGATCGAACTACAATAAACTGTTCTATAGCCCACCCTCGACTCTTAACATGATTGCCAGATACTCCACAAAGTTCAAAGCATGCGCACTAATCGAGGTACCTAGGAAGTTAAAATTGCCTACTGACTTGGCTGGGTGCGCTGGCTGACCATATCCCTGCGTATCAAACCTATGGAATCGAATATAGTCAGATTCACTTGAGCCAAATCGAACGCCTTGAGCAAAACAACCCACCCCATGTGTAGCTACCTACAGCTTGCTCTCATTGTTCGACGCTGTCTTGAACCTCACAACCGCCTGAGAAATAACCACCCTACCATCCAACGCAACCTGCTGATAAACAACCGACGCCCCACCATCTTGTTTCCACATCTGGGTCTGTATAATCTCTCCCGGGTAGACCGGTTTACTCAATCGCAGTCTCATACTCTCAAACTTCGATGAATCCCCCCCCGGCAAATGTTTCAATGACATGTTTGACCCCAATTCCGATGGTGCAAGTACCCGATAAGATCGGACCAGGGAAACCAGATCGCTTCCCATGCTCCGGATCAATGTGCATTGGGTTCCATTCCCCCGTCACGGCACGATACAAAGCCCCTTGTTCACTCGTCGTCGAGTGGCTGACAATGGCGTCTGGCTCCCGACTAGGTGGTTGGCCTGAGATAGTTTTTGTAGCGTTGGTCTTCGATGCCCCGTCCCCGGGCATTCCTATAAGAAAAGAAGTCCATTCATTGTAGCAGATTTCAGCCCCAGTCTTCCTATCGCGGGTGGTGATGCCAACAACCAGGGCAACGCCTGTTCTCCGATCAATCACGTCTTGCACCTGTGCGATGGAGGTCAAAGTCCCCGATGTTGGAAACTGGGTTTTCATTTCCAGGTAATGTTCACCATGCACATGGGGATGGTTGTCGGGTTGGTAGGCTGGCAGGAACGTCGGCATATCTTTGGTGACCTTTCCCATGATGTTGATCACAGGCAGTGAGGCAAAGGTTGGCAAAGCGTGGAATTCTGGGTGGAGCTCCCAGCATCTTCTCAGATCCTTTCCATTTGCTCCGATGGACAGATTGTATGTGATGATATTTCCTGCGTCGTAGGTGACAGAGGACTCCCAGTGCAACTGTCTTATCTGGTTTACATCCATGATAGTAGGCTCGGAGCCGGAAGCAGAGAAAGACGTAGGATTTTTGATCGAGAATGTTGATACTATCAGAATAAGAAAGTCAATGCGACATGAGGTATCTTGAATGATCCCGCGTTCCGAGGATCTTCCATCTCGGCTATGGAACCGCTCCATCTCATGGAATAAGAATGCGGGGAAGAGGGGGTGTTCGTCTTGTCCACCATGAGAAGATACACAGAGTGTTGTAACAGTCGAGGAACATCACCTCCTATGCATTATTTCTGTGAGTTAATCTCCAGAACCGACTTATTCACGACGCTTTGTGTCTGGGATATGTGTATTCTGAACTGATCCGCAGACTGACTTGTGGAAAGTTATTCTCAATCGAAAATATTGTTTTGGACTGGCAAGAAGCTTTGAACCAAGAGGAACCCTGCCATTGTATGAGAATACTCGCCCTCTTTCCAAACGTTTCTCCTCTCATCGATTATGTCCTTGTCATCCCTCGGATCATTTCAACCGCTGACTGTCCACCATCTGATCCTCCTGCTGACGATGCTAGACCCTCGGCTGTTGACTCGGTCCAGATGGGAGAGACCAAACATAGAATCATGCATGAATTCCACATTCATAAGTTCTATTCATCCAGCCGTAGCAGCTTTCTCGGCGGCACTGGATTAGGGAATTGTCGTGTAGGGTGTGGTTTTTAGTTGAATTCAACATAGGGTAAGTCCAATAACAAGACATATGAGCCACGTATATCTGCTCATTCTCTCGGATTCCTCTCAAACGGTATTCTAGGATATCAGTACCATGACTCGTCTTTCACTCCACAGACTGACCATAAGTATCAAAGTCGCCAAACTGAAAGCCCCCCCTCAAGCTGCCCCTATCATAGACCTCGCCTTGGTAATGAAAAAGTCTCGAGATTTGACAATCCAGACCAGGTAGCTCCAGGGCGTCCAGCCAAATACTTGTCCCGTTCCACCCCCAGACCCAATGGGAACAACCATATTGACACTGGTCCCCTGGTCGTACGAGCCTCGTCGATGCCAGTCCAAGATATCAGACTTCAAGTTGGTCGCAACCACCGCAGCCTGCTCGACCGCCTTATAAGAAAGACGCATCCAGTTATTGGTAATGTCTCCTGCCGCGTAGATCGGCAGCACGTCGTCCGTCTTGCTTTCCACACGAAGCTCCTTGTTCACCTTGAGCCAGCCATCTCCGTCGAGGAGCTCCTTAGGGATGAACTCATTGTTTGGAGACACACCAGTCGTCGGAATGTACAAATCCACGGTCATCTTTTTTCCATCGTCAAGAGAGATCTGCCACGTATTCGACTTTGCCGAGAAAGCAGCATCTGTCACTCTCTGAGATTGCAGCAGCTCGACCCCCATGCTTTCCAATGCTGACTGCGCGGCTGCGCTACTGGAGGGCTTCAAAGACGACAGAAGTCTATCTGTCGCAGACACCAGCGTAAGTTTGACTTTGTCGCCGCGTTGTTTCGCGGCTTCGGCGATTTCACCCGCCAACTCGACACCGATCGGCCCCCCTCCCGCGATAACGATGCTTTTCGCGAGCGAGATCGCCTTCTGGGCTTTCTGAATGACATTCAAAAGGTCATCTCCGCCTGTGTGCTTAAATGGCATGGGGGTCCCAGTCTTCGCCGTCGTCGAGGCGGTGGTGCTTCCCGATGCGATGACGAGATAGTCGAAGGAGACGATAGTTTTACCGCTATCGACGCTGACAGTCTTGGCATCCACATCAATGGATGTCGCGTATCCCTGGATAAATTCAATATTCTCGGCGGGATATTTGGCGAACACGTCGCTGAGTGGGATGATATACTGCCCGGGCTGGAAGGCATCTGGTTTGGCAAGAATCCGAGGGGCGACAATTGGGAAATAGAAATTCACCGACGGGTTGATCAGGACGACTTTGATGGACCCGAGCTCTTTAAGAAGGGCGTTGGCAACGCTACAGCCAGCGAATGAGGCGCCAATGACCACAATGGTTGCTTGGGGCTCCATGTTGGGGGTCTGTTGATGTTCAAACCAAGGGAGGATGGATGATCAGAGTTAAGAAGGTTGTAGGTACCTATCCCTTTAGTCAGTCTTGGCCGTATCCAACCCGATGACTAAAGACAGAGGTGAACGAATGTCCTACATTTTCCTCAAGCCTGAAGCCATTATATGTTCATTATACGATGCAGTCGATGTTCGTATGATATATTCTTGGCATATCATCTTGTCGAGTTTCCGCATGCCACATCCTGGTTTTTGGTGGATCGTTTCCTAGTCGAGGGATTTCACAGGTGGCCTAGGTAATAAATCTTGTATACAAAGTGTACATGCAGGATGACAATAATCGGCAACTAGTTTTTATTGCCATAGGTATGGGAAAGCCCTTCTGACGGGAATTTCGAGCCTGAATCTCCCAAGCGCCCAAAAGGCTCACATACCGGCCACCAGAATGAAATCGACTTCACAACTAAAATACCAAAAGACGGTTTGCTAAAAACATCAGCATGGGGTCCATTTGGAGACAGGGCATGGTTGAGCGTACTCCCAAGCAGGCATTCACCTCTCTATCGCCTGGTTCTTTTGTTTCGGATGCCTCACTCATTGGCTTTATCGAAGTCACGACTTGTAACCCAGCGGAGAAGCAAAAACGAATACCAATCTCAGAGACACAGTTGTATGTCTCGATTTCAGTCCGTGGATCTGGCAGCCATTGCCCTAGAACGGCCATGGTATCATCGAGATAGGTGAGAGCGAGGCCGACATATCGGGCCTCGACTTTTCTTGTTTTCAGACTCTTCAACGCCCGGACTTCCACGCATGAGCTAAAATGCTCCCAGACTGAGCCACCTAAGTGAACAACAGGAGATAAAGTTATCGGTTTCGGAGGTGCAGCAATGCTCTTCTGCCCTGGTAGGCATATCGCTCCAATATCGCGGAGGTAATAATCGTTCGGGAATGAGATATCGGTGTAAATCCCAAGGATATCGCCCCCTTCGTTTGTTGCAAGAAGCTTGAATGTTACATCTGAATGGTTGAAGCATGGGGAGAAACAGAAACTTCGATCTTCTGTGGTTTTTATCTGTGGAAAAAGTGAGCGTTGGGTTGAAACCCTCGACAATAGGATTTACACACGGCAATGTACGGGTAGGTGATACTAAATCCATGGGAGTATATCACCCATAGATGCGAAATCTTTTCCCGTGGGTTAAATGGGAAATGCAAAGCCAGCCCTTTGCGGCATCCGAGCAATCGTGACTGTGGGAAGCTCGAGGAGTTGAAGCCAGCTTCAATACCAAATACCCCCCCGGAGGAAGAGCAATAGACCGTGAGGCTTCTCAAAGGATCGCCTTCCCGAGAGAACCGTAGCTGATTCATCTGACGCAGTTGAGAATTCTTGCTATCTGAAATTAAGCTCGGGCTTTCAAAATGCGACTCTGGGTGGATGTAGTCTGGATGGTCCCAGCTGACCGGGCTATCCCAGGCATAGTTATGCCCATATGGTGCTGGTTTAGTTTGTATATAAGCTAGGCGAACTTTGAGGCTCTGATTCAATTTTTCTTAGCTCGTAGTTGAGATTCACGGGGGGGAGCGCTTACATCCCATTGCAATGTCAAGTCAGGCTCCTTGGAGGTGATAGTTATGATGCTCGTACGCATGCTCTTGCCCCCTGCATTTCCAAGAATAGCTTCAGTCGAAGATTTGCCGCGAATTTTGATCCTTTGTAGCCCAAGCATACCATATTCCATGGCAATCTGCTCAATAGGTCCGGCGACTTCGGTGATACCACATACTTGGCTACGATACCCACATAACACCCCATCTTTTTCAACACCGCAGATGTAAGTCACACCAGCAAGATGGATCTGGTAAACTCGAAATTTTCCGTGGAGGGAAATTGATTGTGGCTGCTTAGCAACAGGCATGACTGGCAATATCCTGGACATCGAAGAGTTTGCCATATGTGCCAGAGGTATTCGAGCAAAACATGGAGGTATGTATTTCCGTATCTCCGCTTTTATCTCTAAGGGAATTCTCTGTAACCTCGCCAGAGTGGCTTTAAGAGAAGAATCATCCTTATCGGGGTTGGGGGTAGTTGCCTGGTAATCCCCCTGGTTCAGATACTCGCCGGCTGCTCGATGTAAGATGTCTAGCCAGCCAAACAGATTGTTCAAGCGTATCCCTTTGAATATGGGAACCATTGCAAAGCCGAAGAAATGTATAGTTTCTGAGGTTGGATGGCTTAACATCTTCCAGCACACGCTATGAGCACAAGCGACGAGCGGCACGGTATCATTGATAGTTTGGATTTCGATTAATAGTTGGTCGTACTCAACCTCAGCTTTTTTGTGTCGATTGAGGACGAGGTCTCCGCTGACTATGCAGTCTTTTTTTCCTGCCACGTACGCAACTAAAAGCACTATTAGCATAGGTTTTCGCCCTGACTCGGAACATCTCACCGGCTTTAAAGTGCGTATATTGACTAAACGCCTCGCCGCAAATGTAGCAGTGGTCTGTCCTCTGAAATCTGTAGGTCTCCATCTTCCATGCTTTTGGATAAAACGATGCTTAAGTTCATGGGAAGGTTGGGAGGGGCAGTCTGGTTTTCTCAGTCTTGGTTTTCGACATGTCTCTCGCTGATATATCACGTGTTGACTATCTAAAATGAGGCTCAATGCTATTAGCCGGCATGGATTTTTGTTTCTTCCAATCCAGTTCGTGAACGTTCATTGTTTCGAATCGATACATCACACCATCGGTCACTTTTATTGTCACCAAAAGGGTGGAAGCGTGTACGCTCCGCTTGCGGATACATGTATCGAATAGTTACATTGTTTGAAGACGAGCAAACATTACATATCTTGAATAGAGAGTGCGCAATTCCTTATCCCTTATACATATTGAACGGATGAAAAGAAGAGAGAAAAAAAAAAGAAAGAAAGAAAGAACATGAGAAGCCACAACGAAATTCTACCACGGAGGGATAACATACATTTGGCCCCCAAATTCATGAATCACAGGTATGATTAGCCCACACCGCAATCAAGATGCAGCCTCTGTCAAGTTATAACCCCCAAGGTGAGAAAGCCCGTCATGAGTATGGAGCAATGTGGAGAGTAGCTTATTTTCAGATAGGGCCAGTACGCACCCAGCAGAATATCGACACGCCGTGGAATGAAGACGTATATTAGCGTTTGGAGCGGCAAGAGCTCATAAAACAAGTATAACATGCCCCAAATATTATGCCCTATATTCAAAGACTGGATTTATGACGGCATTGTTTTCATCTTGGTCTCTTCTGAGGATCAATGTAATAGCATCGATACCTACAGTCTTCCTGTCAGGCGTTACATCGGTACGTGCCAATAGTCTACGCTGAGGTGAGATCGCAACATCTGTAAGCTCACAACTGGATTCCAATGCAAATTCGAGCACATCCTTGCCGTGTTCGTGATTTTGTGTGTGGGAGAGGGAGAGACAGACCCCTTGCCTGATGTTGTGCACCACAAAGCGACATCTTTACGTGTACCTAGCAGGTCTCCCTAGCATTGCACATTTATTTCCTCGTCGAGAACAGACTATAGACATATAAATAACTCGCCATTCCTTCTAATTCTCGATCCCATCATCATCCTACTACCATTCAAGCCCAGTCAGAACTTCCAAACTTACCAAAATGCGCGTGGTTGCTATCTTCACTGCTCTCCTGGCCTTGGCCTATGCTGCCCCTTCGCTAGAGACCAGACAGCAGGGTGAGGGGTGCAAGGTACATATCCCATCGTTTATCACCACCGGATATATATCTAACATGTTGATAGGAGGTATTTGGCCTTGCTAGCTGTGATTCCAAGTGAGTATATACCCCAGCATTGATCATGTATATTCCAAGAGATTCTAATATGTGTACAGGGGTTTGGTCCAGTGCGGAGCCAGTTCTGGAGATATCAAGATCTGCTGCGTAAATTCTATCTTCTCTCAATACGCATGGATGTTTTCCTGACCCCCTGCAGAACCGATGCTATTAATACACTTGGGACTATTTTGACCGGGAATGGCCGGCCAGGGCATAAGGCTAGGAAATGTACAGCAGGCAGAAGAGGGAAACAAGGCCTAGAAGTAACTGATGAAGATTCGACATAGTCTTTCGTTCAATACAACTGAAGAATTCTCCAGTGCACGTACTCTGCAATCTAGTCTATGACCGAGTCTTGTTAACTCGCGTATGCAACCAGCTGAATGTGCACAAATACAACTTATCGTATGGTCATAGCTCCCAACCACAACATGACGTCTTACAATGTAGATCTACAAGCAAATATTTATCGACAGAATCTGTGAACATTGTGACCACATCAAAGTCCAGCTACTATGCCAAGCAGACTGACATGCACAATGACGATTGCTCCCCTGATGATCGATCCTACTACTCCGGAGTAGGCATCAATCGGTCCCTCTTATCATACGGTTTGAGTTCTTGTTTACTCTCTAGCGTCTTCAAGACCCACTGCATCTCCACATCTGCTGTGACAGTGATAACCAGACTTATCGGTGTGCTCGAGAACACCTTCCATCATGAGTAACATTAACGATGATCGCAGTGCCCCTCAGACTAGTCAAGGTTTAACTTCGTTCCCATCGGCGGAGATCGCCGAAGTCTTGCCAACAGTGCCAAATATGTGGATCCCCAATCATCATTGCAAGATTTACTCGTCGTTCAGAGACAGACGCATCAAACCATTTATAATCTCGAAGATCATCCGAGGATCAATTATGTAACGGAAAATACTGGAGATGCAACTCAAGCGCAGATAACAATAATTCAGGAACTACGAGACCCACTACCTCAAGGACATATAAAAAGGAACATACTATACCCTTCCATCTGATCTTCACAATACTCACAACTACTCAAAATCTCCACCCTCGATACCAAGATGCGGTTACACCAGACACTCTCGCTCTCCCTCCTCCTATCAACCGCGCTGGGCACACCAGTCAATAACAACAATCAAGCCGAAAAGCGCTATGCCATCCTCGACAACGACTGGGGCGCCGTCAGCTTCCTCCCCATCCTCCTCGCCATGAAAGGCAACATGGAAATCCTCGGTCTAGTATCCGGTAAGAACTCCCCCAATCCTCAAACCAACCTTTTCATACCAACCTCCGCCACACAGACACCGCAAACTCCTGGCAAAAACAATGCGGTCTGCACGCCCTCGCAAACCTCGAGCTCGGATCCCTCAACTGCATCCCCGTCTACGAAGGCGCCACCTGGCCCCTCATTAACACCCCCCACCGCTTCCAAACATGGGAAGCAATCCACGGCAAGCTTCCCTGGGAGGGGGCCTTCGCCGTCGAGAACCAAACCGCCGAAGCGCTGGGCAGTGATCCCACGTCTGGCGATCCAGACCGGGTCGTCAAAGAGGCGTTCATCGAGGGCTTCCCGACGAGAACGTTTAACACGTCGACGAGCGCCGCCAGCTTTATGGTGGAGATGGTGCGGCGGTATCCGCATCAGGTGTCGATCTACTCAGCCGGGGCGTTGACGAATGTTGCGCTGGCGGTGCGGATGGATGCGTCCTTTGCGTCGTTGGCGAAGGAGCTGGTCATCATGGGGGGATATGTTGATGTCAATATGTTGCAGGTGACGGGGGATGTTATGCAGGCGGATATTAACTCGGATGTGGGTGTTGTCTATCTATTTGCGTGGACGAGTTGGTGCTGACGATACTCCAGATCAACTTGATGATCGATCCTGAGGCGTCGAAGATTGCTCTGAATGCGGATTTCCCGGAGATTGTCATCGCTGGCAACGTGGCGAACCAGGTACAATCGACCCAGGAGTATCTCGACGAGGTCTACAAGGTCAAGAACAATTATACGACGCTGTTCCATGACCACTACGGCACGCAGTTCCCGTTCTGGGATGAAACTGCTGCCGCGTTGATGGTGGACCGTACGCTTGCTGTGAACACAACCACCGGTAAGGTGTCAGAACTCTCCACAAGAGCACCATAGCTAACCTAAGCCTAGCATACATCGACGTTGATATATCCTATGGAAGTCCAAACTACGGAAACATCCACGTCTACCAGGCGTCGCTGATGCCTCCCGGCTTGCGCAACGTCACGTACGTGAACCGCATTGACGGAGATCGCTTAAAGGACATGATGAAGACGGCCATGTGGGATCCGCCGGTCTGTCCATGATCCATCTGTACTATATATCGAAGAAGCAAATACTCCCAGCAAATACATCTGAATATCCCAACCCCTACATCTCCAATAGACCATCCCGACTTTCCTTCATACTAACTAGAGTTCGATCCAAATACCCCCAATCCCACC
>RHLO01000110.1:0-47969 GCA_003719415.1 Aspergillus olivimuriae
ATTGGGCGCCGGGGGCGGGTTGGGACCTGGTTGTTGTTGCTGCTGTTGTTGTTGGACTTGTGGTCGGGGGACGCCGTAGGTGGTGAGGAGGGAGATGAGCTCGGTTTTGGGGAGGGTGAAGCCGAGGGCGCGGAAGGCGACGCGGAGTTCGTGGTAGTCGAGGTGTTGGTCGCGGTCGAGGTCAAAGAGGGTGAACTGGCAGTTTATTAGTTACTTTTTTTCCTTTCTTTGGTTTTTATACGAAAGGGTTATGGTCGGGGATCGGATGGGATGGGATCGATGCTGGCCTTCTCTCTCGCATGGAATGGACGAAGAAGGAATCAGAAACGTACCGCTTCATTCACCTCCTCGCGCTGCTCCTCCGTTAACCGACCCAGGGGATTCGATTCGGACGCTGCCCCATGAGTCTGCGAGTGCATAGCGCCGGGGGGCGCCTGCTGCGACGATTTGGCCCCGGGCTGGTGCGCCTGCTGCTGCGACGGCGCTTCAGCAGCAAAGTCGGCGGGGCCGGGTCCGCCCAGTCGTTGACGCGAGAAGGACGACGCGCTGAACGGGATGGCATTGGCGTTGACGGAGCGGTCGGGGAGTTTCCCGGACGTGTTGTAGGACCGCGTGCCGAAGGGTTGTGAAGCCATCGCGTGGCGGAGGGGGGTTGTTGTTCGGGTGGTTGAGGTTGTTTTGATGAGCCGCGCGGGTCACCAGAGGGACCCGGGGAGAGAGAGAGAGAGACGACGCGACGAGAAGGGTGTGGATTGGAGTGTATACTATACGATTGGGGAGAGGGTGCTTGCTGGGAGGGCCATGTGGGAGAGAGAGAGGGAATGGAGGGGAGAAGTGGAAGTTGCAGTGAGGACGCAACGGAGAAGAGAAGCGGTGGGCGGAGTTTCATGTTCTGCCTGGGGCTTCCAGACGAGTGAACGGCCGACACCATTTGAGGTCCCCCCAGGCTGAGTAGATCCATGGAGGGAGATGTTGGCTTGGCTACGATCAAAGATGGCAAGATTCATGGCAAATAGGTCTTTCATCTATGGGTATATTTACGCGCCAATCGCCCAGGTCAATCAGTCCAGCTGGTCGCTCATCTTTTGTATACAAGCCGCCTACAGATCAGAGTCAATCCGAGTCCCCAGATCCAAGTCCTCTAGGAACTTCCGCCCGCGCAGCTGCTCAGGCAGATACTCCTGCGCGACCTGGCCATCCACGTAATTGGGGTTGTACTTGTACTCCTTGCCGTATCCCAGCTCTTTCATCAACCGCGTGGGCGCATTCCGGAGATGAATGGGGACTGGCAATCCAGCCACCCCCGGTTCTTGCAGGGCCGCCACCGCATTGTTGAGTCCGCGATACGACCGCGTGCTCTTCTTCGCTAACGCCATCGCGACCGTGGCATGGGCCAGATTGATCCGCGCCTCCGGGAGGCCGATCTTCTCGACGGCCGAGTGGGTGGAAATCGCCAGGCTCAGCATGCTGTTGTCGGCGAGACCAATGTCCTCGGAGGCGACCACGATCAGACGTCGCGCAATGTACAAGGGGTCCTCCCCGGATTGGATCATCCGGGCGAGATAATACAATGCAGCGTCCGGGTCACTGCCTCGCAGGGACTTGTGAAAGGCGGAGATGGTATCGTAGTGTTGGTCACCGGCCCGGTCGTACACCAGGGTTTTTGTCAGAGAGCGTTTCAGGTCCTCTAACGTGATCCCGGGACGCTTCGAGAGGTCCATGGCGAGCTCAAGGAGGTTGAGCGAAGTGCGTGCATCGCCGTCCGAAAAGTGGGCCAGATATTTGATCAGTTCTTCATTCACCAACGGCGAGGGCGAATAGTTCGGTCCCTCCACCTGCAGCGCGCGGGTGAGGATCGATTGCACGTCCTCGTCGGTCAACTTGGACAAGGTGAAGGTCCGACATCGAGACAGTAGCGCACTCTGCACCTTGAACGACGGGTTTTCCGTGGTCGCCCCGATCAGCGTCACCTGTCCGCTTTCGACCGGCCCGAGAAACACATCTTGTTGAGTTTTGGAGAACCGGTGGATCTCATCACAGAAGATAATCGTTTTCCGTCCGGTCAAGCTCAATTCGCTTTTTGCCTCGGCAAAGATCTTCTTGCACTCGGCCACGCCGGTGCTGGTGCTGTTGATTTCGACGAATCGACTGCCCACCATCGAGGCAATCACACGGGCAATGGTCGTTTTCCCCGTACCGGGACCACCCCAGAGCACCATGCTAGGGACCCGATCTTGCTCGATCAGTCCGCGGAGAACGCCCTGGGGACCGACCAGGTCTTGACCGCATACTTCTTCCAGCGTCCGAGGGCGCATCCGCTCGGCCAACGGAGCGGCTTTCTGGAGGGCATTGAGCCGGGGTTTCTTCGGCTGCGAATCGGCCTGCGACTCATGGTGGCGGGGCTTGGGGTTCACTTCCTCATCAGAGGGGCCTGTTCGCTTGCGAGTGATGTTCTGTGAGGGAGAGGAGTCGGGATGGGAGTCTTTTCGCGCAGGAGGTTGAGCGGCAGCCTTGCGGGCTGAGGCGGGCTGGAAGAAGCTGGGAACGGGGGTCTTTTGCGACGCCGAGGAGTCCGCAGCGCTGGAGGCGGGAGGCTCGTCGATGAAGTCCTGACAGTTGGAGTCGATGTGATCGTTGATTTTGAGGGAGGAGACGGGATTGCTGCAGATGGGACAGGAGACCATGATGGAGGGCGTGGGGAGATGAGGTCCAAAAGTGTATGCGACGCGTGGACGCGCTGAGCTTATCGGCCGGGTGCCTGGATGCCTTTGTGCCTTGTGGCCTGTGTGCCTGAGAAGCACGCCATCGTCATCGGACAAGTTCCCCGACGGTCACACTTCATCCGAATTGTCGTTGCGTATCTGCCTCTGCTGCTGCGTCTCGTCCGCGCTCCATGTCCGGCCCTCGTCACCATCTCTTCTCCTCCCTGCGCTGTCTCGCCCCTCAATCCCCCTTGCGCCCTCTGTCAGCAGTCTCGCCACCACTTCCCCGCCATCTGATTCCCCGCGCGAGAACCATGGCGGCCACCACTCCCCGTGCCGACCTCTTCCGTCCGGCCAAGAGAGTCGCCGGTCAACGGCAGGATGTCTGGTAGAGCTCCTCTGCTATCGCATCCGCCAGATCGCTTGCTAATGTTCTGCGCCGTAGGTCCATTGTCAACGAGGCGGCCGCAGCGTCGCCCGTCCAGCCCATCGTCAACATGGGCCAAGGCTTCTTGTGAGTGCGGGGTTTCCCCAAGATACTCGATTTCCGAGTGTTCTCCGATTGAATACTCATGAGATACCAATCATAGTGGCTATAACCCTCCCAAATTCGCCCTCGACGCGGCCAAGGACGCTCTGGACCGAGTGGAATGCAACCAATACTCCCCTACCAAGGTGCGCGAGCAATCGACCCGTGTCATCGATCGCCCCCTCTAACATGCGCGTTCTTCACTCGCATAGGGTCGGCCTCGCTTGAAGAAGGCCATTGCGGATGCCTACTCGCCGTTCTTCGGCCGCACTCTCAACCCCGACACCGAAGTGACCATCACTACCGGAGCCAATGAAGGTAGCGTTACACGGCCTGCCGTGGATGACAACCCAGCTGACGAAGGGTCAAGGAATGCTCAGCGCCTTCATGGGCTTCATTGAGCCCGGGGACGAAGTCATCATCTTCGAGCCCTTCTTCGACCAGTATATCAGCAACATTGAGATGCCGGGGGGCACCATTCGCTATGTGCCCCTTCATCCGCCCAAGGACGGTGCGACCCGAACCTCCCCTGCTTCCGAATGGACGATAGATTTCGAGGAGCTGGAGAATGCGATAAACCCTAAGACTAGAATGATTGTAAGTGTCTTGCCTTCTCATCCTTCCTATGAATTTATACTGACTTGCTGATAGGTCCTCAACTCCCCGTAAGTATCAACGACAACCAACTGCGGCAGCCTTACGAGACTAACCCTATGCCAGTCACAACCCCGTGGGAAAGGTCTTCTCGCGCAAGGAGCTCCAGCGCATTGGCGACCTGTGCATCAAGCACAATCTCATCATCCTCTCCGATGAGGTTTATGACCGCCTCTTCTACGTGCCGTTCACCCGCATAGCGACCATGTCTCCCGAGCTGTATGAGCGCACGCTCACCGTTGGCTCCGCTGGAAAAGCCTTCTACGCCACTGGCTGGCGTGTAGGGTACCTCATCGGTCCCGAGCATCTGATCAAGTATGTTGCCGGTGCGCACACGCGCATCTGCTACAGCAGTGTCTCTCCCCTGCAAGAGGCGGCTGCCGTCGCATTCGAACAAGCCGATGCGGCCGGCTTCTGGGACGAGAGTCGGACGGAGATGAAGCAGAAGATGGAGCTCTTCTGCGAGGTGTTTGATGAGCTCAACATCCCTGTAAGTCCGCTTCTGCTCAGCTTCTGAATGTATCACTGAGTCGTCTCTAGTACTCCGACCCCGAGGGCGGCTACTTTGTCCTGGCCAACATGTCCTCGGTCAAACTGCCCGAGGACTATCCTTTCCCGGCCCATGTGGCCAACCGCCCGCGCGACTTCAAGCTCTGTTGGTTCCTGATCCACGAAGTGGGTGTGGCGGCCATCCCGCCAACGGAGTTCTACACCGATGCCAACGCCCACATCGCGGAGGATTATCTCCGCTTTGCCGTGTGCAAGAACGACGATATCCTGGAGACCGCCAAGGAGCGCCTGCGCGGGCTGAAGAAGTACATTGCGTAGGGTATAATCATCCATCCCCTGTGGAGGGAAGAGCAGGCAAAATAATACCAGTCGGATAGATAACCTTGTTTCCAACCGTGGCATACATACTACTATTACCCAGGGCCTTCGCGTAGTCTCATCTGCTCTGTTTACTTACATCCACTCCCAAGCCCAAGAAGAGCGAGAACAAAAAAAGAAAAGAAAAGTAAATCTCAGGCATTGATACCCTCAATCTCCATCTCCCCAGCATCAAACCCATCCCAACCCTCTCCCCTACTAAAAACTCTACGATCCTCCTCCGCCACATCCTCAAATCCCTCCCCCATCATCCGCGCCCCCACCTTCTTCACGACAGGATGAGTCGTCCGCGCCGCCCGCAAGATCCAATAACACCCCTCCAGATGATCGATTAACTGACGATGGCCCTTGCCGCCCAACGAGCCCAGAAGACGACGATACTCGGCGCGACACACAGGGTCCAGACAGTTGCGTCGGTTGCGGCCATCCCAGTCGGTTTCGCAGGCGTGGCGCTCACCGGTGATGTGCGGCTGAATGGTGACGGCGAATTCTTGATGGATCTGGTATTGAAGGGCGTTCTCGAGGTCGTTGGGGGTGGTGTTTGAGCGGGCGCGGAGGTGATCGCGCAGCAGGCGGTAGAGGTAGTCGATTAGCTCGTGGACTTCGATAGTCACTGTTCATTTCAGATAAACTGAGTCAGTCTATACCCTGGGATTGGACTATTTCAATAACAACCAAGGGATATGAGAAGAAAGAGGGCGAGAGGGAAGGGAGAATATACTGAAGAGACAAGTCGCCAACACGCGCCGAAAGCGATCCTTTTCCTCGGGACTATCGAACGAAATCGCACAGACGACCCGACTCGAGCAGTGATAATTGAGCGTATTCACAGGGAAGCCAGCCTCGCTGAGGTCCGCCCAATCGGAGAAAATAAAGTAGTCGCCGGCACGGGCATTCATGTTGAAGTAGACGGCCTGCCGATGACGCTCGGGGGTATCGTATCGATGCAAGCAGGGCAGCAACGGGACACTGTCCTCGCGGATATCACGCGGGATGGAGGACGCCCGACAGGGATGCTGGAAGCTCATCTGTCCGCAGTAGACCCAGTGGGCTTTGATGTCCTCGAGGAGGTGGGCTTTGGTGCAGTAGCGGACTTCGGAGTAGGGTCCGCAGCGCGGACAGATCACCGTTGCGCCGTCCCAGAGGTTGCAGCGTTTCTCGCAGGCGGTCTTTGCGCAGGGAAAGCCGTGGCTGTCGAGTTGCCAGAAGAAACCGTCGGGCTTTTGGGTTCGGTGTGCGGCTGTGATGGGGACGACGGCGACGGCGTTGTGGGTGGGTTCGGCGTCTGGGGTGGAGGGATGGGCGTGGGTCACGATGTTTGTGGTGGATGGGGAAGGAAGGGGAGCGGTTTTGGTGGTCTGGGTATCGATGCAGAGGGTTTGAGTTGGTTTGATGTGTGGCTCGCTGGTTTCAGAGATCTCGGTACGGGGGGTGCTCTGCTGCTGCGCGAAGGCGGCCCACGCTGAGAGTCCGGTGCTGGTGGATTTGGGAGTGCAAGTCAGACTCGGTGTGTCGTTTGCGGTGCTCTCTTGCTGCACACGGCTGGGAGACAGATACTCCTTGTCTTGGGGGGGTGTGTGGCCAGGCGAAACCTCTCTGATAGGAGGGAGTTTCTCCTTCTGATAGATGGAAGCTCTGCCGGGTGTGTGACTCGAAGGGGAGGATTGAGACGACGGCACGCCGGTAGTAAGTCTATTGGATGTGCTGATAGAATTGGTTCCGGTCTTCTTCTCGCCATCGACGGGGGATTGAGTTATAGGTTTCGAACGTTGAACGACTTCAATCTGCTTTCCCTTGGTTTGGGCAGCGGATGTGATTGATACTCCGTCCTGCTGCGGCTTCACAGATTCTGTGCGTTTGTTGTGGACCACCAGAAGAAGGTCTTGCTTGTGGGAATTCCCTTCTTCGGCGTCTGCAGATGGTGTATCTGCAACGGCAATGGGAGTAGTGTCCTGGCCCTTTGCTTCGTGTGCGCGGGGAGGTTCTCTTGATGCGTCCAGGCTGGTGCCATTGTCATGATTCTCCGTCCGAGACGAGTCCTGTGAACAGTTTTGGACGTTCTGATTGCCATTTGGCTCGGGGTTCTTCTCAGTCACTTCATCATGCACGGGTTTACTCTCCTTGTTGCCCGTCGACTTCGACTTCTTCGACTTCTTCTTCTGTTTCTTCTTCTTGGGCGCCTCGAAGAATTGGGCGAGATGGACCGGCGGCAACGGGGCGTCAGTAGACGAGCTGTGGCCAGACATGTCTCCTTGAAAAGTCGACTCAGTCGGCGAGGTGCGCGTCAAAGTCCTGGCACGAATCAATGAGATGACCTCTGAACGGGTCTTGTTGTCCCTGGCTGGGGGGTTTTGATGGTCTGTTGGGGAGGGGGAGGGGTCAGTAGACTGTCTGAAATAGAGACCTTGACAACAGACGTACGGAGGGGAGCGCAGAGGATGTTCATGGTGGCGGGTGGTGAAGGCGAGGGCTGGTTTTCTGTGAATGCAGACGACTGTCGCTCGACTGGCACACTTCTCGCCTCTTCATCTCCTCCATCTTGCGGCTTGCCTTCAGCCCCAGCCAGAAACTGCGCCTGATCTTGGAGGAATTCTCTGTCTTTTTTCTTATCCAGAGACTTTGTCGAGTTGGTGCCTTGCTTTTTCTTCTTGCCTGCGACAGAGGACTCTTTATGCTTCGGCGCCATCCTGGCAGTCCAGACGGCGTCGCTCAGTCTCTGTCGATTCCCCTGACAAGAAACAGAAAGACAGATAATCAGAAAATCAGAAAGACAGAATGGAAAAAATGCCGAAGAAGCGAGCCAGTGGTTATCACAGTATCATCCAGATGCCACAGTCCAGATGCCGCTGGCGATAGTCTTGATCTCCGATGCTTGTCGTTTCGGAAGATTCGTGTCAGGAGCGAGAATTTCTTTGCGGGAAGAGAGGTGAAGAAAATCTCTGAGAAAGACATCCTCTTGAATCTCGGCGAGCTGTGATTCACACAAGAGTCATCGTCGTGGGCAGCCGATCCGGACCATTCTATGGTATCCTCTGTCGTGACGCCCTCTGTTTGTTTTGCTTATGACAGACCTGCATGGCAGTCTTTGCCCCAGTGCAAGACATCACCAGCATTTGGAACATCCAATCTACAGGGAAATTACTATATTTTGTGAACCCTTTGCAGTATCCGGCCACATCAAGCAGTATGTTGTTTGGAGAGCAGATGCATTGAAGATGGATGACGAAGAATCACAGATGTTACAGGTATGTGGATGACCTACAACAACTATTAGAATAGAACTTCGACGATCATTGGAGATTTCTACCTATCTACTAGCAAAAGCCTTGTCGACTGACAGCTTCCAGAAACATTGAGAGGTATACAAAATCTTTTTATACATCGTTGGCCATGGCGAACCCAGTCGGTATTAATTATGTATCTGCATATCAAACTTAAACAACAGGCAATCTTCTTCCAACATACAGCCTGAATCACGACTTCCTTTCCTTTGTGGCACCGAATGTCTTGCAGGTTCTCTGGATCGATTATTGTCCACTCAAACACCGACAATACCCTTTGTCATAAACAACTCCACAGATTTCGGTTGCAGTTATCTTGCCCACTGGTGCTAGACCATCATAAAAAGACCACCGAGACTATCTTCAAACGCTATGCATTCCTGTGCGTCAGTGACACATGCCTAACAGGAAATCTGATGTCCCAGCGCTTGGATGAACATGGAACACGAAGCGCTACGGAAATCAAGGTTCCAAACAAAGTCCCTTTATTCGAGCTAATCCTCCAAAAGCTGCCACGATGATCTTTTATTAGAAGCCCAACCCGACTCCGTGTCTGAACGGTGAGTCGACTGATCGGAAGGATTGGGCGACAGCGCTGCAAACTTAAGCGCCGATGGGAGGCTATATTTGGCGTGCCAACACCCAACGAACATCAGCGCGAAGAGCCGCCGAAGCAACACTCGCGCAAGGTGAAACGAAGCGCCTACACGATTTTAGCTTCATCTGCTTCATACTGGCTGAAAAGCGCCGCCTTTGTTGTCACTCGACTCTGGACAACGCCCTCACTGGCTGGTGACAATTACCCACCGACTGGATCCAGCATGAGATCCAATGCGATCCTGTGGGCTTCTCGTTCATAAAGGCTTGTGTTGCCTGCTCTGATTGTTTACCCTGTCCCCCGACTGATTGTTCTTTTCTTTCTTCTTCCCAAGACATCTCGCCACCCGTCTGGTTTCAGCGTCAATAGACTCGATTATGTGTTACGACTGTTCAATAATTTCTATTCTCCTTGCTTAGAAAAGAAGCTGCTGGCCAGCTCCTCCACCTTACCTTTCTTTCTCTTTCTGCATAGACTTCGACCTTTTCCTGCACGACTAGACGCCGTTCTATCCAATTTCTGTGCTCTACAGGACGAGTCTTCCTCCGCGGCCGTTTCCCTACTACCTCCTTTGTCTCGATACAATATGCTCTTCTCAAGACCGGGTCGATCGATCTTCCCATTACTCCCACCATATGGGGCACACGATCCAAATGGAGGTCGTCGAATCATACCACTGAATCCGGATGGCATCACTCCCTACCTAGGGCTGCGCTCTCGACTCTCCCAAGTATGGCTGAACCGATGGACCATCCTGCTGCTCCTGGTGCTGGCACGGTCTCTCATCGCGGTGACCAGCATAGACTCGGACATGGGATCTGCAAAGCGCGAAGCTCTCTCCGCATGCACCAGTGTCGAGTCCATGGGCAGCTCAATGGCGTCCATGCCGCATTATCTGTCCCGAGGCGTGAACGAGCTGACTGCGTCGGGAGTAGAAACGGCCGTCCGTGGTCTCAAGTCCATGCTCCTACTGACGATCAAGGGCGTCGAGGAGCTGATTATCTTCTTCATTAAAGTGATGTTTCAGACGTACCTCTGTCTGTTCACCATGGTGGTGCGTGGCAGCGTACACCTCGCTCTGGGTGTCGTCGAAGACGCTGCCGACTTTCTCAACTCGACGGTAAAAACCATCGGAGAGGAGATCCATGACACCGTCGACACCTTTCAAAACAGTCTAAACAAGTTCCTCGAGACCGTCAACACCATTGGCAGTGCGTTTGGCGCCGACATACCCAAAATCGACATCAGCGACAACATCGACAAGCTCGAGAACCTGAGCCTCCCGAGCTCCATCGACACCACCATCGACAAGATCAACAGCTCTATTCCAACCTTCGACGAGGTTGACAAGTACGTCACCGACATCCTGCGCAAGCCGTTTGAAGAAGTCCAAGAGCTCGTCAACAAGTCCATGGGCAACTACACCTTCGACCGTTCGTTGCTGCCCATCCCCGCAAAGGAGAAGCTCACCTTCTGCGATGGCAACGACGGCATCAACTCCTTTTTCGACAAGGTCGCCGATATCACCACCACCGCGCGCACCATCTTCCTCGCCGTGCTCATTGTCGCTGCCGTCCTCGTCTGTGTGCCCGTCGCCTGGTCGGAGATCCGCCGCTGGCGCACCATGAAAGAGCGCTCCCAGCTCGTCCACAAGGACGCCCACGACCCCATGGACGTCGTCTACATCGTCTCCCGTCCTTACTCGGCCGCCACCGGCGTCAAAGCCGCCAGCCGCTTCAGCAACAGCCGTCGTCAAATCCTCGTCCGCTGGGTCATCGCCTACGCGACCTCCCCGGCCGCCCTCTTCGTCCTCTGCCTCGCCATCGCCGGCCTCTTCTCCTGCCTCTGCCAATACCTCCTCCTCCGCGCGGTGGAAAAAACCGTCCCCGGACTGACCTCCGAGGTGGGCGAATTCGCAGGGAAAGTCGTCGACACGCTCCAAGACACCTCCTCGCAATGGGCGCACGACGCCAACACCGTCATCACCAACACGAACAACGAAATCAACACCAACGTCCTCGGCTGGGTCAACACCAGCACCACCGCCGTGAACGACACCCTCAACGCCTTCGTCGACAAGACCACCGGCGTCCTCAACGACACCTTCGGCGACACCCCGCTGAACGGCCCCATCCAAGACGTCTACGACTGTCTCATCGGTCTGAAGGTCGCCTCGATCCAACGCGCCCTCACCTGGGTCCACGACAACGCACACATCGACTTCCCCACCCTCCCTAACGACACGTTCTCCCGCGGCGCAGCAGAGAGCATCAACGCCGACGGCTCCGCCGCCGCGACAGCGGGCGGCTCAGGCTCGGACAGCTTCCTCTCCGACGCAGGTGATCAGACCTCCAACAAGATCACTGAGGTGGTCTTCCGCGTCACGGCCAAGATCGCCGACGGCATCCGCACAGAGACGATCATCTCCGCATGCATTCTGCTCGTCTGGTTCGCCAACGCCTTCTTCGGTCTGCTCCGCGCCCTGTCCCTGTTCTGGTCTCGGGACCGAAACCGCGGAGATGGTGGAGGTCTTCCTGCGGGTGCTGGTGCAGCTTACCCGACCTCGTCGGATCAGACTGGCTTCGTCGATGTGCCGCTCACTGCTATGCCGGAGGCTGCGACGCGTGCGCAGCCGGCGCCGCAGTACGAAGCTACGGTGAAAGCTGGCGGTTCGTCTACTGGTGCTGTGCCTGGTCTGGCGGTGAGTCGGGACTCGTTTTATGAGAATGAAAAGTTGCAGGTGGTGGCGCATCAACCGCGCCACGTGGATGGGGCGGACTTGCGTGGGAGTAGTTATGTCGAGTTTGGGGGGGAGAAACGTTAAATTCCTATGGGGGTCTGCAGTGCATTGTTGTTTCTTTCGTTTCTTAGGTGGCTATGTGCGATTGACATTTGTGATTCCCAGTTTAAGCAAGCATCTTGGTTGGTGTTGGTTAGTGTACTTGAATTTGCTTCTAAGCCCATGATTATGTACTATTCAATGGACTGTACTTGATACAAGAATTTCTGGGTCCCAAAATATATTCGTTCTGGCAAATGTTTATATTCAGCAGAAACCTACATAATAACAGTAATAGACAACATGCATCCTACAGAATGTGTCGTAACTCATAACGATACCGTCAACGCTATCAAATTGCCACAAAGAAACTCTTCTCTCCTTCCTGAGGGACCACTCGGGCTCTCTCAATAATAGGATCAGCACAGCTGACCCGGATACGTTCAGGGGTTGCCGGACTCTGCAGGCTGAGCACGTCGGTGACATTCCACTGTTTCCGGGCTGCCTTGAGCGCGTCTCGGATGGCAAAGAACATGGCGCTGCCCATGAACAGGGGCGGTTCCCCCACACCTCTGGAACGCTGGATGGTCCGGAGGTTCTTCCATTCCACATCCTTCAGCAGACTGACGTTGAAGACCTGAGGGATATCCCGGAACCCGGGGATCTTGTAGTTACCAGGACCCTTGGTGAAGATCTGGCCTGAGGCGCGGTGCCAGAGACTTTCCTCAGTCGTGAACAGTCCTTGGCCCTGGACGTAAGCACCCTCAATCTGTCCGTAATCTATAGAGGGGTTGATGGTCCGGCCGACGTCCATCTTGATGTCGGCGCGTAGCGGGGTCCAATCACCGGTAAGAGTGTCAATTTCAGCCTCCGCGGCGGTCACTCCCTGCGTGAAATAGAAGAACATCTGACCCGAGTTCTCTCCCCACACATAACCGATATCTGGGGTGCGATAGTAGCCCTGGGCGGAGAGGTTGACGCGATCGAAGTACGCCGCGTGCGCCAAGTCTTTCATAGGAGCCCCGGGCATTTTCTCTCGATACGGCCGAAGACGCTCGTTAAGTTGCTCACAAGCGTTGAAAATAGCGTAGCCGTTCAAATCGGAGCTGGCCGAAGCGGCTGTAGATGACGTGTTGGCCACTGTGTTGGTGGCAGTCTCAGAAATGAACACATCGGACTGGGGCACACCCAATGCTTCAGCAGCAATCATTGTCATCTTGGTATGGAGACCTTGGCCCATTTCGACTCCGCCATGGGCAACAAGTATGCTTCCATCGTGATAGATATGGACCAGAGCACCGGCCTGGTTGAGGAACAGGGCTGTGAACGAGATTCCAAACTTGGTCGGAACAATAGCCATTCCCCGCTTTGACCACTTGTGCTTCTTGTTGTATTCTTCGACGGCTTTTCGGCGCTCCATGTACGAGCTTTCATCCAAGACCTGCTGATACATCAAGGGCACGTGCCAATCCTCAAGCACTTGGTTGAAATGCGTCTTGTCACCAGGTTGATACATGTTGTCCATGCGGAACTGTTCGGCGGGGATGTCAAGATGGTCAGCAATTTCGGACATGAACGACTCTGCGAAGAACAGGCCCTGGGGACCACCAAAACCACGGAATGCAGTATTGGACACTGTGTTTGTTTTGCAGATGCGACCGCGAACATGAACATTGGGAATCTTGTACACCCCATCAATGTGCGAGAGACTTCTTTCCACGACAGCTGCCGAAAGATCTTGCGTGTGTCCGCCATTGGCATACACATCGGCATCAAGGGCAAGGAGCTTGCCCTCCTTAGTGACCCCCACCTTCCAATGGCAGAGGAATGGATGTCGCTGGCCGGAGGTCAGGATATCCTCGTCCCGGTTGAGCATGCATCGGACAGGCCGTCTGGTTTTAGCCGCAGCAGCAGCACAAATGCCCGCCAGCTGGACTGATCGGGTCTCTTTACCACCGAAACCTCCTCCCAGACGCTTGACCCGAGAGACAATCTTGTTAGAAGCTACCCCAGTGACCTGGGCAACGTATGCTTGGCTGGAAGTGATATTAGCAGGGCGTATCATCGACATTTCATATGCTACTCACGTTTCGGTTGGGTTCTGCGTCCCACTCCAGACCTCCATTTCGCCATCTTCGGGCTTGGGAATAACGACACATGCCTGAGTCTCCAAATAGAAGTGTTCCTGACCACCCATTCTGGACACTCCTTCAAAGACCCGATCCGCCTGCTTGAAAGCCTCTTCAGCATCTCCGCACTTGATAAATGGCTTATGATCGAAGAATGATCCCGCCTCAATTGCCTCTTCCATGGAAAGAATAGCCGGCAACTCCTCATATTCGATTTTCACGGCCCGAGAGGCCTCTTCGGCGATCTTAGCCGTGTTGGCGAGAATGATTCCAATCGGCTGACCAGCAGTCGTAACCTTGTCCACAGCGAAGAAGGGCTCATCACATTTCGGTGCACCCCACCAATTTGCTTGTGGATTGGGAAGGTCCCTGTGGTCCACATAATCGTAAACACCAGGGATATCCAAGGCCGCAGATGGATCAACACTAAGAATCTTGGCATGGGCCTTTGTTGAAAGAACCATACAACCGAACAGTTCATTCTGTAGCACTGGTGTGTCGTCTGTGTACTGAGCTTCTCCGGTGGCTTGCTTCAAGGCTGAGACATGAGGCCCAGCCTTACCAAGAACGCGCTGTTGGTAGGCCGCCGATGCTTCATTGTCCTTCTCACCGGATGAGATGGCTCGTTCTATTTCAGCGATGACGTCTTGATCAACGTCAGACTCCTTGACCTCAAGGCTTGATAGAACATCATGGTAAAAACGGTAGAAGAAACCTAGAGCAAGAGACTTGCGATAGGTCGCCATTCCACCAGGAACGCCAAACTTGAGATCGAAGTCCTGCTCCAGCGCAGCCATGGTGCCTTCAAGAGTCGCTGGACTGGTGAACTTCTTGCCCATCAAGAATGATTCGGCATTGCGAGCAGATACTGTCATCGGAGCCATGCCACCAAACACGAGGTTCACACTCCTGACATCATTTGATGTTGAGAGGGACACTCTCAAAGCGGCATTGACGATAGCAATGTCATCATCCTTTCGCTTAGACTGTTTGTACGCACGCAGATATTCTCCGGATTGCTCGGCCACGGGTATCCGAAGACTGGCGATGATAGCATCCGGTGGAAGCGCAGTGGTCCGATAACCTTTGAAGAACTGACTCATGGGGATCTCAATATCCTTTTCGAGCGACTTTGCTACCAGGACGGTATTGGTGGCCACGAAGACCGGGTTTAAATCCGAGATAGGAGACGCAGTAGCAAGGTTTCCCGCCGGGGATGCCACGTTCCTGATTTGTCTGCCAGCAAAATAACGAAGCTGTTTCTGAATTGCCGAGAAAGGCTGGCCCTTTACAGGGCCGAAGCGTTCAAGAGCTTCGTCACAGATTGATTCCAAGTCGGTCAAAGAGACATTTGCTCCAATTTCCAGATAATCATCGTGAAGAGAGTACTGACGCAGCTCGGGAATGTCTCCAACATACACAGAGTCACTGTATCGCATCGCCTTGAACTTGACTTCAATCTGTGTCTCGGTGCTTCCACCGATGATTTTGGCTGCAGGCTGGACGTTCTTGATCTCCAGGAGCTGTTGCACGGTCACTGGACGATACCATCTTTTCTTCTTGTTGCCAAAGACTAATGGTCGGTATTCATGCTTTCGCAGGGCCGGAGGGAAAATCAATTCCGTATCTGGCCGATAGCTGATGAACTCTGGGGGCGTGAATGTGGGGGCCTTCCCATCAGGCATTATTTCCGGGGATGATTTGCAACAACCCCCGGCGCCATTCTGCTTATCCATGCAGCAACCACTGCCCCCGTTGGCACTGGATTTAGCGCATCCATTCGTGGTGACAGAGAAGCTCTGGGCAGCATCCAAGATAGGCCGGTATCCAGTGCAGCGGCACAGGTTCCCATCAAAAGCTTCTTCCACCATATGCTCCGTGGGTTCGGGATGATTTCGTAGGAGTGCGTAAAGGCTCTAGAGATAGCGCAATTCTCAGCTCAAATCCATTCCCTCCCGGTGGTTGACTCTGATTACATACCATCACGATACCTGGGGTACAGAAGCCACACTGACTGCCATTACCGACAGCAAGTCGTTGCTGAACAGCATGCGGGTTCTTCACGTTACCAATCCCCTCGACGGTGACGACATGTTTGCCATCCACGCTGATCAAGGGAGCCAGACAGGCATTTACCGATGCGTGATAGATTTTCTTGGTTGTGGGGTTGACGTGAGAGACCACCTATATCAATGGAATGTTAGACCGCAGGCCAATGTGAGAGAGACGGTCAGCTATATCGCATCCAGGACATACCACCGTGCACGCTCCACAACCACCTTCTGCACACCCCAGTTTCGTTCCAGTCAGGCCGATGCCTCTCAAGTACTCCAGAAGGGTGACTTCTGGGTTGACAGAGTCCACCGCCACCTTGGTGCCATTCAGGTAGAAGCGAATGGTATCATCCCAGTCCTCGGTTAACTGGGTCAGGGAGACGGCCTTGGCTGGGACAGCAGCCGCTGGCGGCTCAAGAATCCCGGGAGCCATCCTGAGGGACCGTCGGGGGAGGGAAGAAAAGGTTGCCAAGGAAGTAAAACGCCAAGCGGCAAGAAAAGATGCTATGTGCGAGGTGATATGCGGCGACGGTTCAGTCCATGGGGCAAACCGACTAACATCCCAAGGGCGGGGAATGCTGATAGAGGGGGGCGGAGATGGGTATTTATGGCCTGCTAGAAAGGGGCTGAGCGTCCGGGTATGAGGGGGAGCAAGAAAGAGATGAGATAATGGGAATGCTGGCGATGAAGCACGAGGCGACTAATGGAATGGAATAGGAAGTTGATAGAGACGGGGCGGCCGGCGGTATCAGCGCTGGATCTCTTATCGGCAGCCACCCCACCCGAACGGTTGGACTCTTGCGGGGATCGCCACAGTCCGATGTCGAATCCCTCCCGTCTGATTGGCTGCCGCCGAGAGCATCTTACGTAAGGCGTGCTTAGGCGGCCTCAGGCTCTCCACGTCACATGCACAGGGGAAACACAAGAAGGATAAGAGAACAACTCCAACGCCAGTCCGAAATGCTCCAGCAGTAGCGCCCCCCCGTGTATCATATATGGCTTACTAGTACACCGTTCGACTGCACATCCATTCCCATACCCCAGAATCTATCACCGCAGGATGAAGCAAACGCGCACCAGGGGACCACCAACAGTCGGACCGGAGCGAAAATTACGTCCGAAGCTTGGCTCCCATAAAGTCCTTCTCCTCTTCCTCCCACTTCTTGCGTTCGACCACACTTCGCGCCCTGGAAAACTTTGTTATTAGCGCAATCCTGTGGCGGGAGAGGGGGGCGAGGGAAGGTGGAGAGCTCCGATGGAGTGTACGGGGCATACGAACCGGTATGCTCTCACAAACCGCCAAACTTCCGTGTCTGCCAAGTTCCAGGCTTCGGCGACGTCCCGGACGCCAATCCGAGGGGCCTCCTTGCTGTTGATGACCTCACGTGCCTGCTTCAGAACTTCATATTCTTTGGGAACGCCTTCTTGGCTCGGATTGGCATGCTGCATGGACTCCTTGACTTCTCCTTCATCTTTGGCATCCACATTGGCGATGCGAGGGATCTTGAACCCCATTTGCCACTCAAATTCGTCTAGTAGACTGGAAGGTAGGGCCTGGCCCACATCCGGGGGCAGCGACTCGACCGTCATCCAGAGCGAGGTTCCAACCACAGCCTCATCGGCAATGGCCTTCTTCAGCACCACGGACCGTGCCGATCCACCCAGCTCGCCGCCAAGTTGCTCTTTCGTCACTTCCATCAACCAAGGGTCACGTTCGGTCTCACGACGGATATGCCGGGTCGTGACCTCTGCAGAATTCTGCTGCAGGCTGATGAGGGTAAAGGGATGAGGGAGAGTGCCGATGGTGAAAACTTGGGTGTTGTTGCGATACGTCGGTGGCTGGCTTACTTGCATCGGCTTGGACGGGTCACAGGGGTGACAGGTTCGCAGGTTCGGAGGGCAAGAATCCAGCTTTGGGGATTCGGGACACTGAGCTAGCGCCTTGGAAAGTCGCAGGGCGGGCTCGACAAGTGCCGTGGTGTGTTCAGCGAATGGTTTCAAAACAGCAATGCCCGCCGGGAAGGAGTTGTGGAAAGTGCTGTGTAGATGCGAGTTGATCAACTCGACCAAGGCGAGGCGACCTTCCGTAGGTGCCGACATCATCTTCTCCGCCAGGCTCGGGAAGTTGGTATGAACCGAAGCAGAGCTGTAGTATGCAATGGAGCTGTGGGCCTCGGTCCTGAAGAAGTCTGCGGGAATCATATCCGTGATCGATGACTTGGATTCGGCTTTCTCTTGGAGCTTATTGATGACCTCGTTGATGGCATCATTAATCCGCGTCTTCTCTCCGGCAAACAGACCACTGTCGATGTCTGCGAATCGGGTAATGAAGGCCGGATCAGCCCCTCGGCGCAAGTACGACAGAGTTGGGTCATCGTATCTTGCCATTGGGAAGCAACGCCAATCGGCCAGCAGGCCGTTACCCATGTGGGCCCACGCCAGCCAGCTGGAGAGCTCCTTTTCCAGTTTCCCCTGGACATTCAGAGACTGCACAAGCTGGTAATTTTCACTGTTCATGGCCTCCCCACGGCCCAGGATGACTGGGCGGAATCCCTGGGCATACCAGGCGCGGCGCCAGGCGAGCAGTAGCTGAGCATCCGCGTTCTCTGCACCTTGGTCATTGGCTTTGCTAGGCTCGTAGTATGTGTAGATATATGGGCGAGGCTGGAGGGGTGGCAAGACGGATCGATTCTCTTCGAGGGTAATTGCCGACGAGAACGGGTTGATCCAGGCCCAGTTGCTGAACCATTTGGACTCCCCGCTCGTGCTGTTCGGCTGAGCCTCGGGAGGCGTGTGGGCGGTCGGGTGGAAGGAGGGTAGATGGAGGTCGCTCAGCGAAGGCAACCTCGGGTGGGGGATGTATTTGGCAGGACCCGAGACCTCTTCTTCGCTCGCTACCGGATCCGGAGAGGGTGATGAGGAGAAGATGATGAGGAGGAGGGCGACAAAGACGATGATAGTCAGCAGCGCGGTACTTCGATGAGGAATCATTGTGTCGCTCCGAACCGAGACGTGTGGATTCGAGAGGGTCAGGCTGGAATCAGGATAAGCGAAACGCGTGTCTTTCAACTGTCTCGATGGAACGAACGACGCAGGTGGAGATAGCTTCTATGTTAGGATGTGAGATGTAGAGAGAGACAATACTGAGGAACAGCGAGACATCGACCGACAAAACACCAGAGGACGAAGGGAAACACGCTCAATCGCCCATTGCCGACTGCGGAAGGCGGACGATGACCGTGCGAGGGGGGGGAACTGACGAGAGGTGAGAAAAAAGAAGGTTGTATTGGCAGGTTAAAGCCCGACGCAGCGTCGAATCCACTGACCGGTTCAGGAGGCTTCGCAGTCAGGGACCAGACCGTCGCATGAGTGCATGAACCTTATGTCAGCCATATTGCATAATAGTTAATGATCGCCGACCGGACAGCTGACTAAGATGCATGGCAGCCTCAGGTGTTGTCCGCTGTGGGTGAAGGCGGTGAGGCCCGTGGTGAGTGTGGGGTTGGCTGCGAAATCGGCACTTTTCTCATGCCCCTCCACTTGACTCATTATCTCAATCATTCTGCCCTCTCTTTCCTCCTCCACCCCTGATTCCACCTTCAATTGCAGTTGTCACACCCGCTGCAATCATGGGTGTTGAGGCCGCCTCCCTGCAGGAGCGCCTGGAGCGATGGGCGCAACGCCTACAAAACCTCACCGTCTCTCCTCTGACTCGGGACTATCCCGACAACCAGAAGCAAGAGCTTCCGAAGAGAGCCATTGAGGCCTTCGAGTCCCTCAAGCTCTCTCAAAATGCTCAATCTGGCTTGAAGAAGCTGTCCGGGGACTCCTCCGGCTTCACCGTCTTCCTCGCCGCCTATGTGGTTCTGGTCGCCCGCCTCACCGGTGACGAGGACATCGCCATCGGCACAAGCAATGGCGATGACGGCCGTCCATTCGTCCTCAGAGTTCCAATTGATCCCTCAGAGACCTTCACTCAGCTCTATGCTAAGGTCAAGGATGTAAGTGTCATCTGTCCCTTCAATTGGTCTGACCGTCTCTCATCATTCTGCTCTTGCTCTATAGGCCTTCGCCCAGGGTTCTTCCGACATTGTGCCGCTGGGCAGTCTGCGCTCCTTCATCCAGGAAAAGTCCCAGTCTGAGCGCTCCCCGATCCTGTTCCGTTTCGCTGCCTACGATGCTCCCGCCGTTTCACAGGAGTACCCTGCCAACACCTTCGAGACGACTGATCTGGTAGTCAACATTGCTCCCGCGACGGAATCCGCCGGCCAAACCGAGATGGGTGCATACTACAACCAGAGACTGTTCTCGAGCGCAAGAATCGCCACTATTTTGCAGCAGCTCGGCCAGATTGTGCAGAATGCGACCAATGACCCGGAGCAGGCGATCGGCCGCATTGATTTCATGACGGAAGAGCAGCGGGCCCTTCTCCCGGACCCGACCTCCGACTTGAAATGGTCCAAGTTCCGCGGTGCCATCCATGATATCTTCGCCGATAACGCGGAGAAGCACCCCGAGAAGCTCTGCGTGGTGGAAACCAAGTCCGAGCGGTCCGCCCACCGTGAATTCACCTACAAGCAGATCAACGAAGCGTCTAACATTTTGGGCCACCATCTGGTTCAATCTGGTGTCCAACGCGGCGAGGTGGTCATGGTGTACGCCTATCGTGGTGTGGACCTCGTTGTCGCGGTCATGGGTATCCTGAAAGCTGGCGCCACCTTCTCCGTCATTGACCCGGCCTACCCCCCCGAACGCCAGTGTATCTATCTCGATGTCGCCCGCCCCCGGGCTCTTATTAATATCGAAAAGGCGACCAAGGATGCAGGACAACTGTCCGACATTGTCCGCACGTTCATCAACGAGAACCTGGAGCTGCGGACAGAGGTCCCCGGACTCGCCCTTCTCGACGATGGTTCCCTCCTGGGAGGAGCCATCAACGGCGAGGATGTTCTTGCAAAGCAGGTGCCATTGAAGTCTCAGCGAGTGGGTGTCGTTGTTGGGCCCGATTCGACTCCTACACTGTCCTTCACTTCCGGTTCAGAGGGCAGACCCAAGGGTGTTCGTGGACGTCATTTCTCTCTGGCATACTACTTCCCCTGGATGTCGGAGACTTTCAAGCTTACCCCTAATGAGAAGTTTACTATGCTCAGTGGAATTGCCCACGACCCCATCCAACGAGATATCTTCACTCCTCTCTTCCTCGGAGCCCAGCTGCTGGTGCCGGCCCGTGAAGACATCCAGAACGAGCGCCTTGCCGAGTGGATGCAGGAGTATGGAGCCACCGTCACCCACCTTACCCCCGCCATGGGTCAGATTCTGGTTGGCGGTGCTTCTGCCCAGTTCCCGGCTCTTCACCACGCTTTCTTTGTCGGTGATATACTGATCAAGCGAGACTGCCGATCGCTGCAGGGTCTCGCCCCCAACGTCAACATCGTCAACATGTATGGAACCACCGAGACCCAGCGTGCCGTCAGCTACTACGAAATCCCCAGCTACTCAAGCAACGAGGGTTTCCTCGACACCATGAAGGACGTTATCCCCGCTGGTCGAGGAATGGTTGACGTGCAGATGCTCGTTGTCAACCGATTCGAACCCAGCCGTCTGTGCGCGATCGGCGAAGTGGGCGAGATCTACGTCCGTGCTGCTGGTCTGGCAGAGGGCTATCTGGGATCGCCTGAGTTGAACGAGAAGAAGTTCCTGACCAACTGGTTCGTGGATCCCCAGACATGGGTGGAGAAAGACAAGGCGGAATCGCAGGGCACCAACGTGCCCTGGCGCGAATTCTACGTGGGACCGCGCGATCGTCTGTACCGCAGTGGTGATCTGGGCCGTTACACTCCCTCCGGTGATGTCGAATGCTCCGGCCGTGCCGATGACCAGGTCAAGATCCGTGGATTCCGTATCGAGCTGGGAGAAATTGACACGCATCTTTCTCGTCACCCCATCGTCCGTGAGAACGTCACTCTCGTCCGGAGAGACAAGTTCGAGGAGCCCACCCTGGTCAGCTATATCGTCCCCGATATGACCAAGTGGTCTGCCTGGCTTGCAGAGAAGGGACTCAAGGAGGATGACTCCGCCGAGGGTATGGTTGGTATGCTCCGACGCTTCCGTCCTCTTCGCGAGGATGCTCGCGAGCTGTTGCGCAGCAAGCTGCCCACCTATGCCGTGCCCACCGTGTTCATCCCCCTCAAGCGCATGCCGCTGAACCCCAACGGCAAGATCGACAAGCCTGCACTGCCTTTCCCCGATACCGCAGAACTGAGCGCTGCAGCGCCCCGCCGCAAGTCCTCAGTGCTCCAGTCGCTCTCCGAGACGGAGCAGGCCCTCGCCCAGATCTGGGCCCAGCGCATCCCCAACATCACCGCTCGCATGATCGGGCCGGATGACGCCTTCTTCGACCTCGGCGGTCACAGCATCCTCGCCCAGCAGATGTTCTTCGACCTGCGCCGCAAATGGCGCGGCATCGACATCAGCATGAACGCGATCTTCCGCTGCCCTACCCTGCGCACCTTCGCCGCCGAGATCGACCGCCTGCTGAACAACGAGTCGTTCGCTACCGACCCCAACGCCGCCGGCGCCGACGCGGCCCCAGCCTCGAACGAGCCCGATGACGAGTACTCCCGGGACGCCCGCCAGTTGGCCGAGACGCTCCCCGCATCGTTCCCTTCGCGCACCGAGCCTCTCCTCTCCAGCGAGCCCACCATCTTCCTCACGGGTGCGACCGGTTTCCTGGGTGCGCACATCCTCCGTGACCTCCTCACCCGCAAATCTCCCTCTGCCACCGTCGTCACCCTGGTCCGCAGCAAGACCGAGCAGCAGGCCGTCGACCGCATCCGGTCCACCTGCCGCGCCTACGGCTTCTGGGACGAGGCCTGGACCAGCCGTCTGCAGTGCGTGTGCGGTAACCTGGGCGAACCGCGATTCGGTCTTTCGGATGCTGTCTGGGACGACCTGACCGCGCGCGTGGACGCCGTCATCCACAACGGCGCCCTCGTCCACTGGGTGTACCCGTACTCGACGCTGAAGCCGGCCAACGTGCTCGGCACGATCGACGCGCTCAAGCTGTGCGCGGCTGGAAAGCCCAAGCAGTTCTCATTTGTCAGTTCGACGAGTGTTCTCGATAACGATCACTACGTCGAGGAGTCGGAGCGCAGCATCGCCGCCGGCGGTGCCGGTATCAGCGAGGAGGATGATCTCGAGGGTAGCAGCGTCGGACTCGGCACCGGCTACGGTCAGAGCAAGTGGGCGGGCGAATACCTGGTCCGTGAGGCCGGTAAGCGTGGTCTCAAGGGTACGGTTGTCCGTCCCGGTTACGTGTTGGGTGACTCCCAGACTGGAAGTAAGTCATTTTCTTCTCCCTCCCTCTCTCTTCGTTGCCTCGTTTGTCGCTAGAATGACAGCTCCATGAGGGTGAAAGAGGAAACAACAGGCTAATGTCATGACCACTGTAGCCACCAACACGGACGATTTCCTCATCCGTATGGTCAAGGGATGTATCCAGCTGTCGGCCCGTCCCAACATCAACAACACGGTGAACATGGTCCCTGTCGACCACGTTGCCCGGGTGGTGATTGCGGGTGCCTTCCAGCCGCCGTGTCAGCCCATCGGTGTTTCTCAGGTGACGGGCCACCCCCGACTCCGTTTCAACCAGTTCCTCGGGGCGCTGCAACTGTACGGGTACAATGTGCCGCAGGTCGACTACGTGCCGTGGTCGAAGCTGCTAGAGCAGTATGTCAACGATGGGGAACACGACGATCCGGAATCGCAGCATGCTCTGTAAGTTCTTCATCTATCAATTCTCTCGCTCTCATTGCCTCCCTTTCTCCCTCTCCCTGTGAGGCAACAAGGACGCATGCTGACTGACTTTTCCTTTTCTTCCCGTAGGATGCCCCTCTACCACTTCGTGACGGCCGACTTGCCCTCGAACACCAAGGCTCCTGAATTGGACGATGTCCATGCAGCAGCGTCGCTGCGCGGGGACGCCCCCTGGTCGGGTGTCGATGCGTCGGCGGGTGCTGGTGTGACGGAGGAGCTCGTGGGTCTCTACGTCTCGTACCTGGTGGCGGTTGGATTCCTGCCCGCACCCCCGGCGTCCTCATCGGCGCGTCCGCTGCCGGTGGCTCCGATCTCCGATGACCAGAAGGCGGCATTGGCGAATGTGGGTGGTCGTGGTGGTAGCTCATGAATATGATCTACAAGGGGTTTAATTTGGACATGGAAGAAATAGATTGAGTTTCGCGGACCACAAAACGGTACGATATAAGACCTGGGTCGGGTGGGGTAGTTAAAAAAGTGTATATATTGCGGGTGGCAAGACGGGGGGAAAAAATTTACAAAGAATTGTTTAGAGAGCGGTAGAAGAAAGCAGGAGAGAAGAAGGAATATCCAATATACGATTGATGGTTCTTGGCTGGTGATGGTTAGTGCGCCTAGAGTCCTCGTCGCGGTGTTAGTACGGAGTGTCGTCACTCGAGGCACGATCGATCGGGTGCTGGAAGCGCCGTCAGATGATGGCTGAGCGCAACACACGACGGAGAGACGAGCTCCGTGGAGATTGGGGATCAGGGGGAAAAGCAAGGCATCGAGCAGGATCAGGCAACCCGGTGAGGGTGGCAGGGCGAGCGACAGCGTCGTGAAAGAGAGTGGTTCCGGGTGGGTGCCGATGGCTGCCGGACCGCGGGGAGTCGCCTTTGCCCTGCTCCTATAAGACCAGCACAGACCGTTGAGTGCGTCCCTCTCTCGCCAAGATCACCCTCACCACGTCCCTGTTCCTCTCCAGCTTCCCTTGCAACCTTGCCCTTCACCCCTCGTCCACTCGACTCGGTTTGAATCCAGAAGAGAATTCACCATGCCCGGTATGTGATGATCGTTTCGTTTCTCTCCGTCCCCTCTCGTTCTTGGCATCTGGCGTTCTGTGGGCGGTACCCGTCCCTTTTTTCTGTATTTTTTTTTTGTCATCTCATCTCTCTCCCCGTCACCTCTCCGCTGGAATCAACCTGGGTGTGCATCTTTCTTTCCTCGTCGAACACCTCGTGTCGCTTGCAGTCGGATCCAGGGGGGTCGCAACAAAGGCTTCGTCTCTGATCACTGAGGGGGCCCGACGTTGGCCGCGGGAAAATTTTGCCCCAACAAACTTTTGACTCACCTGTCGTTCCTGTTCCTGTTCTTCCTCCACAACTGCCCCATCCCTCGCGCATTACCTTTTGGCACCCCCATCTTTCCATCACACATCATGAATCCCTCTCGTCTGTTACCGCGGCTTCACGCATTCTCGTCGTCTGCCACCCGGGGCGCTGTCAGCCGCGGGGAAGGCCTTCGTTTTCCGTCCGTCCGAGTCGCACAAACTCCCCCTCGTTTTTTGTCCACCTCCGCGCCGCTCTCCCACCCACACACTTCATCCGACCTGGGTGCTGATTGCTGTTCCTCAGACCGTTTCAGCACTGCCCTGCAGAAGAACAAGGAATGGGCTGCCAAGGTCAGTCAGGAGCAGCCTGATCTGTTCCCCAAGCTGGCGACCGGCCAGTCGCCCGAGATCCTGTGGATTGGCTGCTCGGACTCGCGCTGCCCGGAGACCAGCCTCCTCGGTCTGAACCCTGGTGATGTCTTTGTCCACCGGAATATCGCCAACGTCCTCCACGCCGGTGACCTCAGCTCGGGGGCCGTCATTGAGTACGCCGTGCGCCACTTGCGAGTCAACCATGTGGTGCTGTCCGGCCACACTGCCTGTGGTGGTATCGCCGCCGCCATGGGCAACAAGCAGCTCGGTATCCTCGACCCCTGGTTGTTGCCTCTGCGCCAGATTCGGGAGCAGAACCTGGCCCTGCTCGAGTCGCTCTCGCCAGAGGAGGCCATGCTGAAGATGGTCGAGTTGAACGTCCACGCGGGCATCAAGCTGCTCAAGCAGAAGAGCGTAGTGTTGGAAGCCATGCAGGAGCGTGGCCTGCAGGTGCACGCTTTGATTTATGATGTGGGATCGGGTGTGTTGCGGGAGTTGGACACGGATGAGTCGGAGGAGGCCATCAAGGCTCGGCTGCTGTCGTTCCGCACCGAGTAAAGCGAGGGTGCCAGGCATGCCCAGAGGGTTTTGTATTTTGTTTCCAGCGGGATTTGCGTGTTTCTTTTTCAGCCAAATCGAGTGTTCATACCCTGTCAGTGCGATGGCGAGGCGAGTGAGGGTGGGCGAGGTGGATGCATGAGAATAGAAGAATTCTGAGAGAGAATGACTGTTGCATGATCGAGGTATCGTGTCGTTCCATGACTCGAGGGAGTAGGCTTATGATGAAGGTTCAACGTCAGTGACAGAAACTGTCGGTCCTAAGCCGTCAGGAAGTGTAGGTTAGTGCGGGAGTGCGTGAGTGGACTGTCAGTGTCTGTGAGGGTCAGTGGAAGGGTATGTATGCCGCATGTGAGGTATTGCCGACGACGTGCGATATCTGACGGTGAGCGAGTCCGCTGTGAGATGGTCCGTTGCAGCGACGAGAGGAAATCAGAGGGAGAAACGAATAGGTAGTGGGAGAAGAGCGAAACGAGAGAAAAGCGGAGGGAAAGCGAGATTAAGGCTCAGTCTGTTCCTGCACTGACAGATCGCGAGGCCGAAAAGGGAAGGCGAGGACCCAGCGGAGCTGACGCTAGGACCGCAGACGGTTAGACTCCGGCCGAGTCGGCTTTGCGTCGGCCGGCAGGCTTATGTCAGCATTATGCAGGGCTGCATTAGTTGAGATGTGCTGTCCCGACATCGGCCGCCTTGTGCACAGGACTCATGTACTCATGTATGTATAACACCAGTGCCGTTTCTCTCGGATATCCTCCTTTCTAGACACCGCATCAGTTCCTGCTAGTCTATTGCGATGAGTATTATGGATAGTCAATCATCTCCCTCATCAATGAGACACGCTAGATCCGTCAACCATGGCTCACCATCTCCCAGCATGTGCCCTGGCACTCTATACTTAATCGACAGAAGAGATCCCCGTACATCATCTACAACTATTAATCCTCTGGCAATGCTCCCCCAACCGACCAGCAGAAAACAAACGTCCCAGAACGAGATCCGACTTTCTGGCCCGATGGTCGGCTACTCATCGGCTCTGGTTCTGCATCGCTTGAGAGTTTCGGCAGACCCGCAACGACCCAAGCTTAATAATCCCGGGGAATGGAGCTGTTCAGATCGATAGATGCGGAATGGACGCTCCATTTCCTCTTCATCCTCCTCTCGATATAGATCAGCTGTGTGGTCTTTTTTTGGTCAATCTTCTGTTGTGTCGGTAAGTGCATCTGGATCGACCCATCCCTCCTGTGCTGTATCCTTCGACATGCTCCCACAGTCGCCGCTCTGGCGTCACCACCCCACCTGGTCTACTCCGAGCAACAGCTAGGCAGTAATACCAAAGAGACACTATACCTGACAAGTCACGATCCCATCCAGACAAACCTCACATCCCCACCCTCATCATGGCCACCGGTAACCAAATGGAGTTCAACAAGTATGTATCCCCGCTACATCCGACCCAGGTACGGAACAAGCTAACCCCTCCCCACCAGCCTGGGCAAGTCCGGCCTCAAGATCTCCAAGATCGTCCTCGGAACCATGTCCTACGGCACCAGCAAGTGGCAAGACTGGGTCCTGGACGAGGAGAAGGCCCTCCCCCTCCTCCAGCACGCCTACAACGTCGGCATCAACACCTGGGACACCGCCGACGTCTACTCGCACGGCCGCTCCGAGGAGATTATCGGCAAGGCGCTGCGAGAGTACAACATCCCCCGTCACCGGGTGGTCATCATGACCAAATGCTTCTACGGCGTCGACGACGAGGGCCAGCTCCCGCCTATTGCCGCCTCGGCCCGCAACGACGGCTACTTCGTCAACCGCGTCGGTCTCTCCCGCAAGCACATCTTCGATGCGGTGAACGCCAGTGTCCATCGTCTCGGGACCTACATCGATGTGCTGCAGATCCACCGGTTGGATCGGGAAACCCCCCGCGAGGAGATCATGAAGGCGTTGAATGATGTCGTCGAGAGCGGACGGGTCCGCTACATCGGGGCGAGCTCGGTACGTCGGTCGTCCGTTCAATCCCCATCTCCGCCCCCGTCTCTCCTACAATTCTCTCACAATTCTATCCCCCTACCCTCGTTCTCCTAGGCTAAGAAGAACTAGATGGCCGCTTGGGAATTCCAATCCCTCAACAACATCGCCGCCCGCAACGGTTGGCACCAATTCATCTCCATGCAAAACTACCACAGTCTGCTGGGTCGGGAAGAAGAGCGCGAGATGATCCCCTACTGTCTGGACACCGGCATCGGTCTGATCCCGTGGTCGCCCATGGCTCGTGGCGTGTTGACCCGGCCCTGGCACGCGCGGTCCACGACCCGCGAGTCCACCGACGGTGCGCTCAAGGTGCTCGTGCGCAGTCGCGAAACCGAAGCCGACAAGGCCATCGTCGATCGAGTCGAGGAGATCGCGAACAAGAAGGGCATTTCCATGGCCCAGGTGGCCATTGCCTGGTCGTTGAGTCATCCGCACACGAACCCGATTCTGGGTCTGTCGAGCATGGAACGGATTGATGAGGCCGTTGCCGCTATCAAGGTGAAGCTGACTGAGGAGGAGATCAAGTATCTCGAGGAGCCGTATCTCCCCAAGACTCTGTCCATGCTGGAGCGGTAAAGGCAGTGGTGGTCCGTCGTAGAGAGATCCTCGTTGCCTATCGGAATCTGTCTATCCCATCTGAGACTATTCGAGGGGATTAGTAATGACAGTGGAGCTGCAAGTAGTGCAAGTCAAAAAAGTAAACAATCATGGATGAATATCTACGCTGCATTGGTTCGTTATACACATGTCTTGGATATAGTCACAGAAATGAGAAAGAGAAAGAAAATGAACGGAGATGGATAGGTTGAGACCAAGAACACCGAAATGCAAGTTTGAAGGGTTCATAAACCCAAATCAGCCAGTGATGTAGATGCGTACCAAGATCACGGAATTCTCAACGCATAAGTGGGAAGCAGCAAAAGAAAACTGGTTTCCAATCCAGCACCAAAGATGCCAAGCGACGTCTGAGAAGCTCCAGGCTCCGTCTAATGACTCCCGCTTCGTTTCGTGATAAAGTCAAACAGGTTACTCCACCGATGCCGACGTTTGCCTTTCGCAGATGCCGGTTCCTGTCGACTAGGCAACGCTCTCTTCTCATGGGATCCGTTCAGCTCTCGGGGACTTCGTAAGGCATCGTGTTCATGGGGTATGGCCCGATCCGGTGCGGGTGATGCGGTGCCATTTCTCGGACTACTCGTGCCGTGGGCCCATGGTCGAGAACCCCCCACTCTACGACTTCCGAGGCCTTGTGGCGCAGGGCTGGCTCCACGGTCCGCTGCGCCAGGGTGCGTACAGTGTCGCTGAGGTCGACCATGTGGCCCAGAGGCACGTCGGTTGGTCCGCTCGATGAATGCGGCCCCCGTCGAATTGGACCGTCGAGACAGACTGCCGTACGCCAGGTTGCGTTCCGAGTTCCCAGGCATCACGGTGGACGTCGAAAGTGGGCGGTTGGACGATGTTCGTGGGGTACCATCCGGCTCGTTCTCGTCCACGGGGTTGAGGTCTTTGTCGGCCTTAGGCATCGCGGGGGAATGGCGCGCTGCGATTGGTGCGCATAGTGTTTTGGAATTGATCGCAAGGGCCGTATCATCGTAGCTGAAGTTGTGAGACCAGCCTTCTCGGAAAGCCACCCAGATGCTCGTGATGATGATCAGTGTGCGCAGGTTATCATCCGTCGGATGCGCTTTTCGGCCAGTGGGGGCGTCCGTCTCTGAACCGTCACTGATCACTGATAAAGTCGATGATGCCGCCGCTGGCGAATGGTGTGAAGGGCTGGGCATAGAGTATTCGTCAAAGATTTCCAAATCATTGCGGGTCATCGTCGCAATGACCGGGTGGCGTCGTGTGTTGGGGTCGATCACACTAAAAGTGAAGCGCTTCGTGTCCTCCGGCACCGCTCCTGGCGGAGCAGAGACTCTTCGATTCTTCGTCCCCCGTTGCACCCACCGTAAGATCTGCACACCCTGATCCGTCTGGGCGACAAACTCGTACGATCCGTTTGGCAGAGGGGTCGCTTCCCACACAGGGCCATAATTGAGGCAGATTTCGGCCTTACCCTTGGAAAGGGCTTCCTCATTGAGTAGCTGGCAGATCGTTGCGACAACCTCACGGTGTTCGCCGTGTTCTTCATCGGAGAGAAACTCCTGTGCGATATCCCCGCCAGTCCTTTCGTATAGGTCGCTGGTGACAATGATGAGGTCATTCGGACCCAGTCCTTTCTTCCCGCGGAATATCGTGGGGAACTTCCGAGCGAGTCGAGGCAGGAATACGGTGGACGGGAGCACATCGAGAACGGGCAGCGCACGAGAGGTCTGGGACACTCGTTGCAGCTGAAGCAGCAGCTTCGGACGAATTTTCAGGCGACGGTGACGTTTGTGGGCGGGTGGGTGCGCAAGATGATAGCAGGTCTTGGGACGCGACGCTGGTTTCCGTACCGATTGTGAGCGGCTGATGGGGGGACGAGTGAGAACCGGTGCTGTGGTTGAGTATTCCCCATCACTGGACTCCGGCGATTCCCCCGAAGTGATCGACATGGCGGCCCGCGAATGATCTTTATGACGTGTGGCGCCGGAGTTGTCCACACCCTTGGAGCGCTGGTAGAGAGTCGACAAGCCCAACGAGGGCAATGTCGCAAAAGATATAATGGGAGGTGTCGAGTGGCGTGTGGGAGAGGAGAGTTGGGAGTCGGGCTCGAGACCAACGACGTCGCTCTCGTGAGCCGCTGCCGCATCCGCTGTCAGGCCCAGGTTAAACAGCATTTCCTGGCTATGAGATGCGCGCGCAGATCTGATAGTCCATCCAATCCAGCCGCATTGACAAGCGAGGGAGCTCCAGTATGGATCGGCTCGACGGGGAGAAAGTTGATGACTGTGGGAAGGGAAAGAGTGATCTCACGGGGTTCGGCCCAATCTCAACACTGAAAGCTCTCCACTTCTGCAGACGGCAGGGAGGAAAATGCCCGGTGAGCGTGGAACGGAGAAAAGCGGCGACGGAAGGGGTGGCCTGAGATGCGGTGTCGACGGAGGCTTCGCATGTGACCCGCACAGTAAACGGAATCGGTGGTTTCTTGTTAGTGTTGAACGTCGGATGACGGAGGGACGGGTCTTAAGATCGAGTTGAGGGCGAGAGCAAGAGAGAAAGAGAAAGAAAAGAGAGAAGAGAGAGACTGAGAGACGAAGGAAATGAGAACAGAGCGTGACCTGGGCCAAAGTGATACCGTCGCAGTCGTACGGTGAAACCGGTTGGACGCGAAGGCCGGGGGAAGAGCTGTATCAGAGTAGGAGGGTCCCGATGATGCGGGACAGCTGCAAGGATCAGGGAGGGATAAAACAAGGCAGGGCGCGAGAACCGTCTGGGGGAAGTGGCAGTGTGGGAGGAGGAAGGCCAGGAAGGAAAAGGAATGACGCTGGAATGCTGGGCGGATGACCGAGACCCTAATACTTCAGGTACAGGCAAGAGGCCATCGATGGCGGTGAATCTGAATAATGTGGCAATCGTCACGATCCAGGTGGACTCAGAGGAGACTAGTGCCGCGATCGCAGGCAGGGGAGGGGTGGAAATGCAGCCGAAGCTGACTGGGGGGGTCATGATGATGCCTTAATACTCCCTACTAGTTGCCATCTTCCTATGAGATCCCGCATCCACGGATCCGGCTTTTCCATTTCCACTCGCCCTCCTGCCTGTTTATGGTTTAGCGGGCGATCGTCGGTGGCTGCCATTCGCCGATGTCCGTACTGAATACCTGTTCCGTACCGGTCTGCCGTCCGCCCAGCACCGCCCACGGGTCCGGCGCTGGCGGGTCGTCCACGGTATCAATACCTGGCCCTCCCGGAAGGTACCATACCATACCGCCGGGAACTCTGTGGCTCGGCGAGGCAGAGGGCCGAGTGCCCGGCAATGTTCCATGGGCGAGTTCATGCACAGGCAGCGACATATTCTTCTCTTCTGTCGCTGGCGGTTCCGATGGGCGGGACGCCGATTACGAGAGAGGGACGACCTGTGGCAGAGACCCGTGGGCTGTGATCCATCGCAGCATCCCCATCCAACCTACCGACACGACGGCTGTACGGGCCACACACCTGAAATCTCCATCCTGTTCTTTTCTTACCGGCACTGGAATGATATAATCATGTCGGTCTCTCATCGCCACCCAACTCAATAATCCTCCGAGAAACAGAATCCCCACTTGAATCATCCTCTAGTACTATACATAGTGACAGACTGACGCCTCGGCTGACGTCTCGAGTCGCCCGATCGGGGTCTTTTCTTGGCGGGGAAAAAGAAAGTCACCCAAGGTACGGAGTACTGAGTAGACCCAGCCAAAACCACAGTCATCTTCTAGTGGAGTCGGTCAATGATGGGTCGACTCGTCCAGCTGATAGCAAAATTTTTCGTCGGGCTGATGTTGAGTCTGGCGGAAAACTATACTAATCATGTTACCATAGTAAATCAACTCATCAGCAATAAGAGTAATGCAGGCGGGGCGGCAAACATAACTCTGTAGGTACGGAGGAATATGACGACTAGGTACATCATACACTGGAAATTATGCCCTCCTCCATTTCTCCCCGGTCTGGTTGGCTCCCAAACAAGTTCAACTTGGCTGCCTCGTGGACCAAAACTAGCAATAATGGATGACCGGGGCATGACACTAGGGCTGACTGACTACAGTGACCTGATTCTTTACAGAGTCGCAGATATCTTGTATTCCAGATCCCGTCTTTGCCACAGCATCTTGTTCAGCCCCGTCGCATAACAAGTGATTTATGTACGTAATGCGTTGCATTAGTATACTCAGACAATGGGTGATAATCGCGACGGCCTTCCCACGCCCCGAGTTCCGAGAAAATCTTCACGGTCTTGCATGCGCTAGAGGAGCCACAATTCATTCGCCAGACAGAACCTTTCCTAGATCGGGTGATTTCTACAGAGTCCATCGTCCAAGGCGGACAGCCACGGCTTCGGGCCGGTAACGCACCCTGCCTGCAGATCGTCAACATAGCTTGGCCTCCCGCTGGTGTAGTTCTATCCCAACACTAACAGAGGCTGACCTTAGATGGGAGTCACGCCCGTGATAGAAGTGCCTCGGTACTTTCGTCTTGGCTCTATTGTCAGGTTCTCCAGTGGGCTTCCACCAACGGCTGGATGGGCCTTCCATTCCTCCTCGGTAGGGCTGAAGGGGTGATCCAGGGTTACGAGACCATGTTTATCCTGCCTTTCCACGATTCCGAGTGGGTACCAGTCGAGGGATTTTTTTTTTTACTTTTTCTCCCCTACACGGTCTCGGTGTCAGAGTCGGCTTCCGAGGCTCCGAACCCACCCCGACAGCATGCTCGATAACGAGAGTCCTCCCATGTCATGGTCTTTACTCCGTAGGCTCGAGCTTCCGCTGGATGCCGAGGCTGTCAGGGTCAATAATGAAACATCGCTTCCATGGCAACTTTTCAATAATGTTTTCAATAATGCAGACACAGCATTGGTCTTTTATGATACCCATTCTTGTCGACTTTTTCCAACTAAGTACTCGGTAGACGCCATAGTTAGAGGATAATGATGTGTATCTGAGTGAAAGCTCGATAATTAATGATCATATTGCTATCTCATTCGATTTGCGCACCACGGATGCCATATGTCCTATCGATCAGGGGATATATATCTTCATTGTACCCACCACTAACAAGATAAATTGATCATGCAATTTCAACTTGGATCTCACGTGCAAATTTGTTTGATAACTGTTGTAGGGAGGGAACCTAATCACTCCAACAATATCCCGCTTAAAGGATTGACGCATTTTTTGGACGGCACAAATGTGTTCTTGGTAATTTGGTTTGAACGTAGGTATGATAGAACGAGAACCACGAACATTAAGGTAACCACCTGATAATCTACACCTTACGTGATAGTATATTAGAGGTATCATATCCCTTCAGTGGCATGTCCCAGACTATCACTCGTTGTTATTTGCATAACAATGGCCAGATTTGTTGGGTGACAGAAGAGTCCACGCATTTCTTTGCAACAACTAGGTATGGGTGCCATAATCGTCATCAGGTCCGTTATAAATTGGCAAGCTCCGTGACTGTCACAACTACCTCGACATACTTGGCATATCTAGTGTCGCCTGATTTCTATAAGTACTTCGAGTTTCTTTAGTCCTTGTTTATATATTTCGCCTCTCTATGCATTTCCTCGTCCTCGTACGTGAATCATACCACTAGCCAATACCTGCAACCCTGAGTGAGCAGGTAGATATGCTGTTGTTGATACAAGTTTCAGCTATCTTGTCTCTATTTCTTCCCCTAGGTCTTTACTCACTCACATAGTATCTTCGCCTCGATCAATCAGAGACAACAGCAAAGCTCGGAATCACTCGGAATGGAAAGTACATCACCAAGAAATTCCCCCAATATGAGTACTAATGCTAAAAGTGGTCCTCCAATACGACCAGTGCCACTGGCTAGAGTTGCGTCCTGTTCAGGTCGTCAGATTCTGGAGTATCTGTCTAGTTATACCGATCACCCTCGGACTACTGACGAGCAGTAATGGCCTACACCTTCCTTCCCGCCACCGCCGTATCCATGCAACGGCTCCGGGAGAGTTGCATTCATGGTACAATCCTCGTTCTGAGCATTCCACTGACGAGTAGTTATCTTTATTGCAGTTTGATGAGAAGGTTGTGAGCGACGTAGTCGACAGACAAACTGATATGATTTGGTCCGCTCACATTCGACATTTACCATTTACACTAGTGATTCGTGGAGCTTCTTGCCTGGAACGACTGCAGGGTGAATGATACACAGAAAAAAAAAATTGTGCGAGATTCCAATGATAAGGACCAAAGTGCCGCTGTTGATGTTGGAACTTGGAAATGCTACGAGGCGGAAGTGGATTCTGTCAATTGATGGTATACATCTGTAGACTTCGTGATGTAGACTTTTGACGGAAGAATCTTGACTTGAATTGTACTTCTTTCCGACAAGACTCAAGAGAGATGCCTACAGCTCCAGAAGACTGCTCATAGGTGATCTTCCGAGGACGATAAAATGCGACGGACTGACTGAAATTGAGTGGCGGGGGCGGGATGTGGGGTGGCAGAAGGCCCAAAACAGGAGGCGGTCCACATACAGACCAATCATGAGACAAAGCATGTCTAGCTCGTTGCGCTCCATCCCCCCAACAATGAGACAAGCAGACACGACGTAACTTCCATGTCCTTTCTGCCCCTGTGCTCTTGATTTGTTCACATGGGAAATTACGCAGAAGCACCCTTCTGACTTGCATAGATTACCGGCTCGGACGACTAGAGCCGAATATCGAGTTGCCCCTCGGCTGCATTCTGCTGCGGCGTTGGTCATCACCATGACCTCTGAGCCTGCTTCCTCAGCGCGTTCCTGGTTACTGCTGAACCCTGAGCATCCTATTAGGAGCCTGTCGATTGTGTTTGCCTTGTGGAAGGCTCTTGTCTTTCTGGTCATTGTCTGCTCTCCAGGTCCAGGTTATGACACTTCGACAGGCCTTCTTCCGTATCTGAACACTGGCATCTCAGAAATCCAACAAGCAGAGTTCCATACATCCCTCCCTAATCTGCTGAAATTCGTGAGATGGGATTCTATCTATTTCATTCACACCGCCGAAAATGGTTATATCTATGAACAGGAATGGGCTTTTGGATACGGCTACTCGCAGGTTCTTTCTTTCCTTGTCTCTGGTACTATCTTGTCCTCGATTTCACCTCTGCTATCTTCCCGACATGCTCTAGAGCTAACCTCTGTTGTAGCTCTACCCCAACTAGATGGTTTAAGTCGCGTGACTGCGTTCGCCATCGTTGCGGTCACACTCTCCCATCTGGCCCATTATCTCTCGGTCTTGGCTTTGTACGGACTCTCGGCCAACGTCTTCGGACAAGACACCAGTAAGCAGAAGTTAGTCTGCTTCCTTGCCGCCGCTTTGCATATAATCTGTCCCGCTGGGGCATTTCTTTCAGCCCCTTACGGAGAGGCCCTCTTCTCGTTCCTCAACATCACTGGATTCTACATCTACACTTCTTCTTATCTCGATGACAGCGACGGACGGAGATTACCCAGTGCCTTGAAGCTACTGCTTGCCTCGGTCTTTTTTTCCACAGCTACAACCATTCGGAGCAATGGCATCCTAAGTGGGATCCCATATGCATATGATGCGATTGTTCTCGCTCACCGGGTGCTAACGCAGGGTCTGTCGAAGGATGCATGTGCTCGCTTATGCGTGACGATCATTGGGGGATGTGTCATCGCCGTCGGGATAATTCTTCCCCAGTTCCTCGCCTACAGAGATTTCTGCCTAGATGTGCAAGTCCCTCGGCCCTGGTGCGAGAAGCTCGTCCCCGGCATTTATGAATATGTACAGACTCATTACTGGTCAGTGAATTTGTTCCCCCGACGGATCAGTGACTGATATCCAGCAACCAGGAATGTGGGGTTCCTCCGATACTGGACAGTATCAAATCTTCCACTCTTTCTCCTCGCCCTGCCCATGCTGTTCATTCTCTGCCGATCAACGATTTGGGCAGTGAATAGAGCCGTGGCGTCTTCCTCCTTCAAGGCTGACGGATCCACGTCACCCACCTTGGCAGCCTCGCTACTTACCCGAATGGCCATCCCACAGGGTGTGCTTGCGGTGCTAGCCTTCACCAGCTATCATGTACAGATAATCAACCGGATATGCTCGGGGTATCCGCTATGGTATTGGTACCTCGTATATCAGATTGTAGGGGATCCGGCCGTGCCACCGAGGGCTAACCATCGCCGTTGGGGCTTCACCATCCAGGTTATGATCATCTACGCCCTTATCCAAGCAATTCTTTTTGGTTCTTTTCTGCCTCCGGCTTGACGAACGATTTGGACGAGGTCGAAGCGGGCTGTTTATTGTTCAGGAAATATATGTAGCCAATATTGAACTTTCGAACGTGACTGGAAGGAGCCGATTCAGAGGAGTGAATATCTCCTTGACTAATAATAGCCATAAAGACGGGGAAGGACAAAACCGTGCTCCGACAAAGGGAGTTACTTCCGCAAGGTGAGACCCGTAGGCTGCCATGCGGTTACGTCGGTAGGTAGCATTATGTCATCAGTAAGGTATCTGACAAACCGCACGGCATAGGTAACAACCTCCAACCACTCCAGACGGCTACACATGAGCTTGAATTAGCCCCCAAGTCCGGAGCTGCAAGCTAGAACCTCAACGCAGCTTTATCCTGGATATATCTTTGCTGTGACAAAATATATCTTTTGTTAATACTTCCCTTCTTATTGATCGAACAGGTTTGGCATTGCTTTCGGTCGTGACGCTCACCGAGACTTAATCCATCCCTCATGCGAACGGGACTCACTGTAAGTCCCAGTCCCACTTGGTGATGGTCGAGAGAAACCACAGGGCTTAATGCAGCCGTGACTCCGGTGGACATCCTTTATCCTGGATTTCTAATACAAGGCGTGTGATGATTTCTCTGCTTGAACCGGGCTGACACCACTTTCTTTCTTCCAGAGCTCCCCCAAGCCTCACCCTCCCGCAACCTCCGCCCGACAGTAATCTACCCACGGACGGCACGACTATGGACCACACCGGCCCCAAAGCTATCTTGACCCATAATGCACATGAATTATCTCGGGCGACCTCTCCCGGCGGCGAGCCCGCTGCAGTAAATGGAGGTGCGGAGCCCAAGGCTCGCGTGCGCCCTCGTACCTACCCATATTTCGAGAACCTACCATATGCGCCTGAAGACGAGACAGAAAGGGCCAGGAGCCTGCGAGAGATCTTGAAACACCTCTACATAGCGGTTGAATCAGGCGATTTCAGTCCTGGTGCCGTGCACTGGACACGAGAGCTCCGGGGATGGCTGTCGCTCAAGTTTGACCCCACTCGCACCGAGCGGATCAACCTCGTGAAGCTCTATTATGAGCTGTCACTCGCTCCTGGAATTGACCCCAATGTGTCTGAGCGGTTTGCCAGCATGTTTATGCTTCTCACAAAGTGAGCGGCCCTTGCGATCATGCCCTGATTTTACCCTCTCCTCACACTAACGCTGGCCCAGACGCAAACACTACCTCCGACCAGTCAAAGATTTGGTGCTTGATTGGAGGCCTTTATATAGAGAATTGAAGGCGTTTGTCTTGCCCACTGAGTCCGGCCTGGTTCACTCTACCAACCTCAAGCGGAATGTCAAGACCCTGACAAAGCTTTGTGCCTTCATTCAGCTCTATGTCGACCCGTGCGAGCTGCCAGCTATGTTGGAGGAATTCCTTCCTCATTACACCACCTCGTTCTCCGAGGGCGCATTTGTCGTCGTTGGCCTGATCAATCTCATGGTTCCCACGTCACCTCCGCCTGAATCTAGGGAGGATCTGCTACCCCATCATTATCTGCCCACATACTTCCATCTGTGGTCTTTAGTCAGTCGCTCCAAGACGTTTGATATCACCTTCCTTGACTTCCTATCTCGACTCGCCCGAGATTCGCTTACGGCGAAGCACATCCCTTTCTCCGAACATGGAATCTACAGTAAAGAGCAGTCGGCTCTCGTGTTCACCGCGATCCTCAGATTGCTGGAGATTCCTGTTGGGCAGTCTACCTCCCCATACAGTGCTTTGGTTGATATCTCATCTGGGTTGGGCATCATGCTTGATCGCGATACCAGAAAGCATCCAGTTGCGCATCACATTGCTCGCTGGATCGTCATGTCGCTGTCACCGGCATGCGTGGACGCGGAAGAGTCTATATTGACGCAGCTGGAGGGCCTGATCCAAGCCGTAGAGACCTTTTTCCACCCTTCGAACTCCGGAAGCTGGACCAAGACCTTGTCACAATTAGTCTACTACCTCACGGACTTCTTTGTGATGCGCTGGAATCGAGAGCAAAGCGGAGAGATGGAGGTCCCACCTGAACGACGACTTACAGAGCCCTTAAAGCGGCGCTTTGTGCTCTGTCTGCGTGATGTCGTCTTCATGGGTATCTATGCTAAGAGTGGAACTGCTATGAGCTTCTCTCTATCCACCTTGCAAGGTCTCGCCTTCCTGGAGCCACATCTTATCCTTCCGGGCGCCTTGCAGAGAATCTACCCGTCTCTGCAAGGCCTTGTAGAGGTGCATCGGACCACATCGTCCCTGCGGGCCCTTCAGGTTCTCTCGCGTATTATTTCACGCACAAGGGGATACCGTTGCCATATGACAACTCTACTTGGGCTAGCGCTACCCGGAATCGATGCCAATGATCTGGAGAAGTCATTGCACGCCTTGTCATTCATTCAATCCGCATGCTACAATATACCCATGGCTGATTTGACTCAAGGAAATGATGATGTCAACTGTAACATGCTAGCGATGCAATGGATCACGGGCGAGATGGAGCGCATGGAGGAGCAAGGTGTGGATGTGCAGCTCAACTACGACACAGAGCTGGATGATGGAACTGAGGAGATGATTCTTCGTTCTTCGACCTGCGGCTTCGGCGATTTTATCGTGTCGTTCCTGGGGCGAGTTTTCACGCTCCTTGAAAATTTGCCGGATGTGAGCAGGGTTCGAAACGGGTCTCCTGAAGAGAATATTGTGAATACACTTCCCGCTACCTTCATGCCCCTCCTGTCATGCCTCTCTCCAGAGTACTATGACATCGCTTTATCAAAGGTGGTTGATTTCGTCTCGAACCATGTGATTCATCAAGCCCGGGATGCAATGGCCTTCATTTGCAACTCCGTTTGCAAGGTCAATCCTGAAAAGGCCCTCAAGCGCTTCATCCCTGTGTTGACGCAGGCTATCCGCACCGAAATCGATGACAATGGTGCTGGTTCCACCAGAACAACTGGCACAGATGTTCTTCCACGAGATCGTGGCCTAGTTTGGAATGTCAGTATGCTGAGCATGTGTGTTGTACATGTCGGAGACGCCGTGCTGGCTCACAGGAAAGACCTCTTTGACATTGCTGTCTACATGCAGCAGAAGTGCCGGGGTATCCCAACGGTCCACATCTCTAATTTCGTCCATCATTTGCTCTTGAATCTCACGGGAACATACACGGCCGACTACTCCCTGTATGAACCTGATGTTCTTGCTCAGGGCATGCAGCCATCCCTCTGGAGCTACCGAGCAGATCCAAACCACTTGACCATCAGGTGGCATGTCCCAAAGCACGAAGAACTTCAATTTGCCGTTGATCTTTTCCAAAGCCAGGCGGAGACTGCCTTGAAGCAATTGACCGCTCTGACCACTGAAACGTCTAGTGTGAAGCGAGATGGCAGTGGCAAAGATTGGTCCGATGAAGTAACCAGAAACCTGGTTCTGCTACGTCTGATCCTTGCCGGCATATCTGTGCTTTTCGATTCCAAGGCCGCTTCAGTAACCAAGAAGAATGGAATCAACGGCACCTCGGGAGATGTCAAGATGTCTGATGCTTCCGAACCTTCAGGCAATGACGATGCAGAGACTGAAGACCCCGATGCTTCTCTTGACAGCTCGGATGAGGCAACCATCCGGGATAGCTTCTCTTATCCTACAGGATATCCACTAAATGAATCAGACCCCATGTACACGACTATCCATGACATTCGTGAAAAGGCGGGGTGGGTGCTGCATGAAGTCCACCGCTTCTTATCTGACAAGCAAGAAGACGATGTACCTTGCTTCAATGCTCTATACTCGGCATATCGGTCATGGTTTGTCGATGTTGGCATCGAGAGATCGGCCCACGTCTTAGACAGGGTTACGCGCCTCCTTGCTGCGGATATCCATCCATACAAAATGAGTGGCATTCGCAAAGACTACCCACGCCCTCTTCTCATTCGACGGGCAAACGTGTACCATCTGCAACGGTTGAGGCATAATGCAGCTCCTCGACGTAGATCTCGACTGGATGAAATTCTGCTTCTAGATATCGCTGAGTCGTGTGTCTCTCTGTATACAGAGACTCGTCGGAATGCCCAAAGTGCTGGCGAATCAGCTCTTAAGGCGGTCTGGGGTTCTCGACTCCTCGTCATTCCACCTTTGCTCGATGCCTTGCAAAAAGGTATCAAGGAGAATGACTACGCCAGAATCAAAGGTGCATTGTTCTCCCTTTTGTTGAGCAGTGTGGCAAAGACAGTTGGACGTCACTGGAAATATGCGCCTACGCTGGTCAAGACTTTCATTGATGCAAGCGCGGTTGATAAACCGTCCGTGCAAAGAATCTGTTCGGGAGCCGTGTACCAGGTCATGGACTATGGCCGTGCGATGGACAGAATGGCCATCCTTGACCAAAGCATCATAGAAACAATTGCGCCAGCAGAAGATGTTCAAAACCAAATTGTGCAGAAGCGCAACAGCATCAACCAGAAACGAGCAATTATTGAGAAAAAGAAATCTGAACTAGCAGAAGAGCTAGTCAATCTAGCGAAGATATCCCACTGGAAGGTTGCCAGCCGAGCAGCCACCATTGTTATCACTATGGGTCTTCGTTTTGATTACATTGCAAGCGAAAACCTGATCGACCTAGTAACTCATGGCTCTATCGATGACCATCCCGGTCTACGAGGCATGTACTCTCAGGCACTCATCGCTCTGTTTACTATGGTCGACGTTCGGGCCATTTGTAAGCATGACTATAAGAGTTATATCATGGGTCAACAACACTTCCCGTCGAAGATCCACGTGGCTACCAAGCGACATGAGCAAGGATGGACGGAGGAGTACCTGGCGAACTTTGCCAAGCCAGAGGCGGAGTATTATGTTGACCATGATTTCCCTGGGTGGTTGGTCTGGTCCGACAGTATGCCTGCATATAAGTCTAATGTGGACCGCGACATCGAGTACGATGAGGTGGAATGGAAGGTGCGCACCCATCTGGGAAAGCTCTTTGATCGTGATTGGTTTTCGAAGTTCTTCATGTACTTGAAGCAAGAGCCTCGGGATCCTTCCGCGGATAAGTTCCGCATGCCCTGCGCCATGATGCTTTTGTATGCGTTTGAACTGATGCTTCGAGACGGGCTTACCGCTGCAACTTTCAAGGACATCCAAGAAGAAATTGAACTTGTCTTTGAGGATGGTAGCGACAAGCATCAGCACAGAGCCACTGCTGAGATCCTCGGGGCTCTCATCAGCTCAGTCACCGATACCAGCGTGGAAAAGCGAACGATGGTGTGGGAGTATGCCTTCCCCATTGTCCGGAAGATTTTCACCGATGGGTTGACGCCCGAGAACTCTGGCTACTGGACAACCTTCCTTCACATGATTCTTCAATGCCGGGACCCGCGAAGAGCCTGGCCTTTAGTTGACTGGCTGGCAAGCTTCCGATTGGATATGTCTACGAACGCTGCGTTCAAGGAGAGCTCCAAGATCCATCTTCTTCACCAGGCTATTATAGATGCTGGATGGCACTTCCAACTGGAGAAGCCAATTATCCAAGATTTCTTGGCTCACTTGGACCACCCTTATAAGGGAGTCCGTGAGGCAATGGGTCAGACGATCGCAACAATCTACCGGACGAGGTACCATGAATCCTACCCCGATGTCAAACGCCTTCTTACGACACAAGAGTCGGCATCCTCCGTTGGAACATATCCGTATCAGCCCACAGACGAATTCACAAAGACAATTCGCGATATCTTCACTCGCATAGAGAAGTGGCGCCATGAACGGACACCCGGTCAACAAACCCCCTCCTCCTACACTTCAGGCAGTAAGACTGTACTTCTCTGGCTTGATTCAACTCTGTCCTCTTACGAATGTACACAACTTGTGCCCTTCTTCCCAGATGTCTTCACTGGGCAATTGCTGCATATGATGGATGTCAAGGAAGATCCAGAGCTCCAGTCTTTGGCCTACCATGTCTTCCGTCATTTGCCCAACATCCCTTATCCTGCCGAACAAGATTCCGGATTCATCAAGTCGCTCATTCATATTGGAAGGACTTCACCCTCGTGGCACCAACGTCTCCGTGTGATGATCAATATTCAGATCATTTACTTCCGTCGTCTTTTCCTCCTTGCTGCCAGTGATCGGGATAAGCTATTCGAGTGTGTGGCGACCATGCTTGAAGACCCGCAGCATGAAGTTCGAGTTGGCGCGTCAGCTACACTGTCTGGCATGATCCGCTGCTCCCCCGTATCCCTTCGCGAGGAGATGGTTAGCCGGTTTAGACAGCGTTTTACCAAAGTTCTTGTGGAAAACCCCCTGCCGAAGAGGCCAAAGCTTCTCCGATCAGGCATCTCGTCCCCTGCTTCTTCTGGTGCGGGGACCCCAACACCTGAACATACTCGGCTTATCATCACCCGGCACGGCGCAGTGTTAGGTCTTGGTGCTTTGATCCAAGCATTCCCATACAATAGTCCACCTCCCATCTGGATGCCGGAGGCCCTAACTACTTTGAGTGTGCGTGCCGCAAGCGACCCAGGTATCGTGGGTTCCAGTGTAAAGTCCATCATCAGCGAGTTCAAGAAGACAAGACAAGACACTTGGCATATAGATGCGAAGGTGGGTCATTTACGCCCTCCCCTGCATTTGGATATTGCTATCACTGTGGATGACGGTTTGCTAATGATACCGGCACAGGCGTTCACTTCAGATCAGTTGGAAGATCTTTCGGGGGTGCTTTGGAAGAGCTATTTTGCTTAGTCTCTCGAACGATAGGAAGCCGTACCAGTGTTCAACCCTATTGGTGGAACCTGGCTATGTACAGGGCTGGGCTACGGATTTTTGTAGGATAGCTGGATCTAAGGGGATAACAGGAATGATGTCGGATTAGCGCTTTCTTATTCAGTACCAATATACCTCATTGTTCCCTAACGTCCTACCCATAACCATGTTGGTTTTGAAAGGCACTTGGAGGACGTTGATTATGTTATTGGGCACGTGACTCGGCAGCCACGCGGCACTCCCGCAATCGATCGTAGCCAACCCACCCACCTTCATCATCTCCAGGGGTCGTGAAGGTTTGGAGCTCTTTCTTTACAACCACGACGCCAGCTTTGGCACCTTTGTTCCCTCTCTGCTCTCTCGCTCTTCGGCCTGTCTCCCTTTTGCGCTGAAGCGCCCTTCTGATCCTGTGGGTGGGAAGCAACAGCTTCTAGGAGCCTCGCCGTCACCATGGCTCCCAAGGATACCTTCTTCCGCTCGTCGGATATGAGCTTGACCCAGCTCTATATCGCAAACGAAATCGGTCGAGAGGTCGTCAGTGCTCTAGGTGAACTTGGTCAGGTTCAGTTCCGAGATGTATGCCCTCCCCAGAATCCAGAGGGTGCGACGCGGGCCGCATAATGATAGGAGCTGACTGTTGTTGTTTCAACTAGCTTAACCCTGATACCAATGCGTTCCAGCGTACTTTCACGAAAGAGATCCGTCGTTTGGATAATGTCGAGAGACAGTTACGTACGTGCTTATTAGGATACCGCCATATACCTTTTCATCCGCCGAGGAGCCCGCTAATCTCCGATCCTTTGATTTACCAGGCTACTTCCATGCTCATATGGATAAGGCCGGCATCCCGATGAGATCCTCGTCCGAGTTTTCCGACACCCTTGCTGCCCCCCTCGCCTCTGAGATCGACGAACTGGCCGAACGGAGCGAGAGTCTTGAGCAGAGAATCGCCTCCTTGAACGACAGCTACGAGACTTTGAAGAAACGCGAGGTTGAGCTTACGGAATGGCGTTGGGTTCTGAGGGAGACCGGTGGCTTCTTTGACCGTGCCCATACCCATACGGAAGAAATCCGTCAGTCCTTCGATAACGACGAAGCCCCTCTTCTCCGCGATGTTGAGCAGCAAAGCCGGAGCCAGAACGGAGACGCCCAAGGCCAACAGTCTTTTTTGGAGATGAACATCGGCTTTGTGGCGGGTGTGATTCCTCGGGATCGTATTGGTGCCTTTGAACGTATTCTCTGGAGAACGCTTCGTGGTAACCTGTACATGAACCAGTCGGAGATCCCGGAGGCCATCGTTGACCCGACCAACAACGAGGAAACCCACAAGAACGTCTTTGTGATCTTCGCCCATGGAAAGAACATCATTGCTAAGATCAGGAAGATTTCTGAGTCTCTCGGTGCCTCGCTGTACAATGTCGATGAGAACAGCGAGTTGAGACGCGACCAGATCCACGAAGTGAACACCCGGCTGGGTGATGTTGGCAATGTTTTGCGCAACACGAAGAACACCCTCGATGCGGAACTCACTCAGATCGCTCGCTCTCTCGCCGCATGGATGATCATTGTCAAGAAGGAGAAGGCCGTGTACGACACCTTGAATAGGTTTTCCTATGATCAAGCGCGGAAAACGCTCATCGCGGAGGCCTGGTGTCCTACAAATTCCTTGCCGTTGATTAAGTCGACTTTGCAGGATGTCAATGACCGCGCTGGGCTGAGCGTGCCGACCATCATCAACCAAATTCGGACTAATAAGACCCCTCCTACCTATATGCGGACCAACAAGTTCACGGAAGCTTTCCAGACTATTGTCAATGCCTATGGTATCCCGAAGTATTCTGAGGTCAACCCTGGATTGTACACCGTTGTCACGTTCCCCTTCTTGTTCGCTGTCATGTTCGGTGACTTCGGTCACGGTGCGTTGATGTTCCTGTGTGCGTCTGCCATGATTTTCTGGGAACGGAAACTGCAAAAGACCAAGCTGGATGAGCTGACCTACATGGCCTTCTATGGCCGGTATATCATGCTCATGATGGGTCTTTTCTCGATGTACACTGGTCTGATCTACAACGATATCTTCTCGAAGTCATTCACTGTTTTCACTAGTCAGTGGCAATGGCCTGAGGACATCCAGAAAGGACAACCCGTTGAAGCGACGCTCAAGGCTGGTTACCGCTTCCCATTCGGTCTCGATTGGAACTGGCATGAGGCTGAGAATTCTCTGCTGTTCACGAACAGTTTGAAGATGAAAATGAGTATCCTTCTGGGCTGGGCCCACGTAAGTTGTCCTTGCTCTCTTGACCATCGTGGATGTACCAGCTAACACTGGTTTAGATGACTTATGCTCTTTGCCTCCAATATGTCAATGCGAGACACTTCAAGTCGAAGGTTGATGTGATTGGAAATTTCATCCCTGGATTCATCTTCTTCCAGTCCATTTTCGGTTATCTCGTGATCTGTATCGTCTACAAGTGGTCTGTGGATTGGCCCGCTCGGGGCCAGTCCCCCCCGGGTCTCTTGAACATGCTGATTTTCATGTTCCTTTCCCCTGGCACTGTTGAGGAGGAGCTCTATCCCGGCCAAGCTGGTGTGCAGGTCTTCCTGCTGCTCCTCGCTGTCGTCCAAGTCCCCATCATGCTCTTTTTCAAGCCGTTCTATCTTCGCCGCGAGCACAACCGTGCCCGTGCTCTTGGATACCGCGGTCTGGGCGAGAACTCTCGGGTGAGCGCGCTCGAAGACGACGGTGATGTGAATGGTGGAGCCCGCGACAGCATGGCCAGCGAGGGTGAAGGCGTCGCCATGATCGCACAGGACCTGGACGACGAAGAACACGAGGAGTTTGAGTTCTCTGAAGTGATGATCCACCAGGTCATCCACACGATTGAGTTCTGTCTGAACTGTATCTCGCACACGGCTTCGTATCTGCGTCTCTGGGCTCTCTCCCTGGCCCATCAGCAGCTCTCTATTGTTCTGTGGGACATGACTATCGGTGGTGCATTCGAGCAGGAATCGTCCACCGTGCGTGTTGTGATGATTGTGGTCACGTTCTATCTCTGGTTCACGCTGACCATCGCCATTCTGTGTGTCATGGAGGGCACCAGTGCGATGCTCCACTCGCTCCGTCTCCACTGGGTCGAGGCCATGAGCAAGCATTTCATGGGCGAAGGTTTGCCGTTTGCGCCGTTCAGCTTTAAGACCCTTCTGGAAGAGGATCCGGTCGACTGATGGGGTTTCTTTGTCTTTCTTTTTCTTATTTTCTTTTCTTTTCCTTTTTTCTGGTCCATCTGGAATCATCTTGCCTGTACTCTACTTCCCTGCGGGAACTGCTCGGACATTTGATACTGCAGGGGTGTGTTCCTGACTAGCTCTGTACTTGTGCTACTAGACCCGAAATATATATTTACCAACACGGCTCTTCGGTGTCGAACGTCAGATGTAGGGATTAGGAGATAATTGATGGAGTGGGATATTTTTGAAGATTCTTTTAAATTTTTTTGGGTAACTATATTTTGTAGTGTTTGAATACATCTCATGATGGTCATGAATGGACATTAAGTGGGCAGATGAACTCCAACCAAACCCCCGGCAAGGAGAGTCGGGTAAACATAGATCACGGATGGGGTTTATTTCTTGTATTGGTTGTACGTGTCGACAATCTTCTGGATCTCATCGCGAGAGCCCAGGAAGACACCACTGCGGTCGTGAATGTGCTCGGGGACGACGGTGAGGAGACGGTCCATCTTGGAGTTGACGGCGAGACCGCCGGCGTTTTCGAAAATCATGGCCATCGGGGCGCACTCGTAGAGGATCCGCAGCTTGCCCTTGGGGCTCTTGGAGTCGGCCGGGTACGCGAAGACACCGCCGTAGAGCAGGGTCCGGTAGGCATCGGCGACCATGGAGCCGATGTAACGAGCCGAATAGGGCTTCTGGCCCTCCGGAGGGAACTTGAGGGAGTGGAAGTAGGCGTTGGTCCACTCCTCCCAGTAGGAGGAGTTACCCTCGTTGACGGAGTAGATGGCGCGCTTGGCGGGGAGCTGCATGTTGGGGTGGGTGAGGATGAACTCGCCCAGCGAGTTCTCGAGAGTGAAGCCGTTGACGCCGCCGTTGCGCATGGTGATGACGAGCTGGGCGGAGGCGCCGTACATGGTGAAGCCGGAGGCGACCATCTCGGTGCCGGGACGAAGGATGTCGTCGGCGGTGACCTTGTCGCCGAGGATCTCGTCGGGCAGCTTGAAGATGCCGAAGATGGTGCCGACGGAGACCCCGGCGTCGAGGTTGGACGAGCCGTCGATGGGGTCGCAGACGACGGCGTAGCGGGCCTGCGGGTGCTCGTCGAACAGGATCGCCTCGTCCTCCTCCTCGGAGACGAGGATGCGGCATTTGCCGGAGCCGCGCATGGCGGATATGAACACGTCATTGCCGATCACATCGAGCTTCTTCTGGTCATCGCCGGTGGTGTTGGAGGAGCCGGCCAGACCGGTTAGGTTGATCAGCGAGGCGCGACGGATGTAGTAGGCGATGGACTTGAAGGAGAATTGGAGCGCGTGGCAGAGGAGACTGTGAAGGTTAGTTGGTGTCTGTTCGGTCGTGTCGTACTATGATGTTGGAGAGCGCGGGGACTGGGGCAGAAAG